>OY757010.1:59124362-59159362 GCA_963580285.1 Lucinisca nassula
AAGCCCATTTTCTGTCTGTTTTCTAAGTGTCTATCACCAAAGATATTTGCTTTTCGGTGATTTTGACGAATTTATGTTCCATCCGAAAGCATGTTAGATTTCCTTTGATGTATTGTCTCTAGGTAATACTATACACAATCACAAGATCAAGATTGTTTTCCAGTATTTGTCAGCATTTTCTACTAATTTATATCTAAAAGATAAGAAATTGATATTTTTATGACTCTTTTAGTACATATACCCGGATTTTTCAAAAGAAAGGTGCTAATCTGTATGTTGTCTGACGTAGCCATGGCAACTGATGACATCATTATTGTACTAGTTGCTGATGTAAACATATACCCTAAATAATTATATGGGCCAATTAGTTTTTGAGTTTGATTTGCAATTAGGTAGAAAATTGCAAATCTTTCAGACCATATTTTTCTCCAATTTCTTGCCAGCCATTTTGGGAACTCATTTATGGCCACTGAGTGTATGTGTAGACTTATAACATTAACTTTTAACCATTACATTCCTGTTCTGAAAGCAACCAGTGTAGACCCTGGTGTGATCTGGGTCTGCACTGCTTGCCAAACCCAACACATGATTCCAGGCCAGGTTTTATAGATGACCCTCTTACGCCACACGCTGACCTCACACTCTGCTATTTTCTATAAACAACCGTTACCTGGAATTTCCTTTTCTTTGACTCTTTCAGCCGTTCAGACTGGTAAAGATTACTTTAGTAATCTGTGTAGATCTAGATGAGAACATTGTTTGCCATCCTGTTGACGATTTTGGCAAAACCTTTAGTTTACGGGCCTCCCTGGCCTAGTGGATAAGAGCGCTGACTCAAATTCATTAGGCCTCTCACCGCTGTGGGTTCGAGCCTGGCTCGGGTCACATGTGAGACGCCATGTTCTGCAACGGAAGGTGAGGTGGTTTTTCTCCGGGTACTCTGGTTTTCGCCCACCTCTGATTAACGATCGGCTCGATATGAGTGAAATAATCTTGAAAGGGCCGTAAAACCAAACAAACAACAAAAAAAAGATGATACGGTCCGCAGGCATACCGGACTTATACGGACACGACCTTTCTCGACAGTGCGGATAATCAAGGGAATTAACGCGCACAACACAGAAAATACAAGGCCTCAACTACCTACCCATGGTTACCAAGGTGACATCTGATCCTTCTGCTGACCAGAGTACAGGGGACGATTTTGAGGCATCAATATGAAGTCTGAGGACCGCTTTATATGTATTTTATAGGCCACTTTTCTAATTCAAGAAAGTAAAGATATTGTTATAATATACAGTCGAACTTCAGTGGCTCAAACACCTTTTGGACCTCGAAAATCTGTTCGAGAGAGGGGTAGTTCGAGCCACTGAGGTTATTGTCAGGTGGCATAACGAGATGCTTTTAGTCATCTTTTCGGTGCTCTATAATGAAAATGTATGCTTTGTGTACTCATTAGAATCGCCTCATCGAGGCGATTCTAATGAGTACACACAGCATACATTTGCAAGATAAAAGACTAAAATCTTCTTAATTATCCTCCACTATTTCTTATGTAGAGGATTTCGCTAGGGGCTTAAGAATGGGTTCGATAGATCCATAGTAAACGAGCCATCGGTGTTCGAGATATCGAAGTTCTACTGTATCTTCTTTTCTTGAAAAAAAAGACTAACTAAAGAATAATGTACATGAATGATATATATATATTACAAATTGTATATTCAAGTGTCAAATGTATCTAGAAGTACAAAGTAGGCGTAACATAGTCTTTGTAATTGTTTAACGTAGTGACAACCGCTGACTGCTGGTTGCCAAGGCAAACTAGAAAGACGTCCTTTTTATTTTGGAAAGCGCTAGTGACAGACGTCTGTCACTAGCGCGAATTCACGTTAAAATAGCTATTGACAGACGTCTGGCAATGGCGATTTCACGTTTAAATCGCTATTGACAGACATCTGGCAATAGAGATTTCACGTTAAAATCGCTATTACCAAATGCCTGTGAATAGCGAATTTACGTTTGAATCGCTATGACCAGATGTTTGTGTCTAGGAAATTAGGCCTATGTAAATTATGTGGTTTTCGGGTATATTTTTAATTTGTTGACAAGTATGCTCACCACTCTCCAGGGAGCGTATTTTTGGAGTTCCCTTACTTCTGGGCGGGGGGGGGGGGGGGGGGGGGGGTTGGATGAGTTGGCTAACTTTTGAACTCTGCGATTTCGTTAAGTTTATTAAGACCAGTCCACGTGGTCTTTAGGACATACGCGAACAGAGAATTTTGCGAGCAGCGAATTCTCCGGTGTGGCTGCGCTACTTATCGGCGGCGTCTGATCTGGGTCTGCGCCGTTTGCCAACGTCCCAGAAAAGGGGCTGCCCTGTATATATTGGTTAATGCATTGGATTTTATTGATCTACATACGCATTGTTGTATAATAGGGAAGACCTAGATCAGATGCCACAGAATGCCTCAACGATTTAAGCATAACTAAAGAGAAAATGTGTACCCCTTTAAGCTCCCTTTTTCATTTATAAAGTGAGGTGTACAAGAAGGCAGTTGACAGTTTCTGGCGAAAGAATGCGAACTTCACTGGCTAACCACACCACGAAAACACGCCCATACAATACATTGTAACCTTTATCGCCTAAAAATGAAAATTATTAAGATGAAAAATTGTGTTATTTTATTTATTTCTGCTCTAAAATACAGATTGTGGGTACTCGTTAGAACCGCCTCAAGCTTTAAAATATAGATTGTGGGTACTCGTTAGAACCGCCTCATAGGAGGCGGTTCTAACAAGTATCCACTATCTATGTTTTAGAGCAGAAGAAAGACAAAATAAGGTTTACCCCTATAAACCCCAGTTCTACTATATATAAGTGGGTTTCAAGGGGTTCAAAATATTATATAGTCGTGTTTTCGTGATGAGGTATGTAAGGATACCCAGAAATTGTATGAAAACACTAACCTACAAAGTGTTGATTGGGCCATTTAAATCTAAAAAAAAAAAACAATATACAGGATTTTCAGATATATTCATACGCTCTGCTTGACTGTACATAATTATACATTCATCGTGCTGTCTCTGAGTGTGTCAAGAAATGGTGCTGCAAAAAGTCTGATAATCTAAAAATAACTCGCAGATCAGGTTCAATAGACATTGACGCTTCCGATATATACACACACGCATGTTTGGCAGTGCGAGCTTTTTTCCAGGAAACAGTGTGGTCTGGAATGCGCATGCTCGAGATTGATATTAAAAATAGTGCTTTTAAAAATAGATATTTACCTACATATCGAAAGAACATAGACAAACTCGCATATCTTTTTAGCAGACGATATTCAACATTATGATGACACACCTGTGTGTCTTAGTGCATTCTGTCATTTCTCCAAATTGGCTACTTTAAAATTTCAGGGGACAGTTGTTCAGAACTATCGACGTCGTTATAGTTTACGTGTCGTTAAAACTTTGATCATTTTTTTATGGCAAATATGCAGATATTTTTGCTGAAAGAATGTGAGCAGCTTTTGCAAAAATGTAAAAGCTGCTCACATTTTTTCAGCAAAAATACCAAAATTTTAGATATTGAACTTGCTTGAACAGTTAACAATATGACCGCTAACGAGCTCGTTAAGCTAACGATGCTTTGAACAACTGGGCTCAGATTTATACTACGAACATTAGTTGTTTTTATCGATAGCACCGCCTCATAACCTATGGCTTGGAGCAGAAATAAGCAAAATAATGTATACCCCTGTAAACAAGAGTCCATTTTATGGACTTGATACATGTAACATGATAAGTATCTTTATCATCAATGGCCTAGCCAGAATAAATTATTGTTAATCATGATAACATCTTTCTCCGAGACTCATCAAGGCTACTCTGAAGGGCAAGAATTCATGAGCAGCACCTACGATATTGAAAGCATAGGAAGGAATATGTTTTATATATCATGTATATTAACCCATATTTACCTAGCGTCCAAAAATGGGTATCTGGAAAACAGTGTTTTTGTAAAGTCTGGCCCCTTCTCCCCCTGATTTTTTTTTAATTCAGTTTTGCGACTATGATGACAGACTAAACAATAAAGAATTTCTGTCGGTAATAATTATGACTATATGAATAACTATGACCGGAGAGAGCAATAATAGGCCTAGCCTACGCTTAACACGTGTTTCACTGTATATGTGAGTGAGTGAGTGTTTTGAGTTTTATGTCCCACCAACAGCTAAGGTCATACGGAGACGGGACCCCGCGGTTTAAAGACTCCTCCGAAAGTCTGGGGAAGCCCGGGATCGATCCTGCGACCCCTGGTTTACTAGGTGAGTAGCGTAACCACTACACCACGGAGGCTTCTCACTGTATATGTACTTGTGTGACAAAAATTCTAAATAAATAAATAAATAAATTATGACAGGCCATTGATAAAAATGGGCCCGCCCGTATTAGGGAGTATGATTGGAATATTTCTGGTAAGACGAGAATTGATACCCCCACCCCATCCACATACAATCGAGACGGGTCAAATTTGATTTCTACTTTCCTCTTACATGGGTTTTATGGTAAAAGTTATAAAATAATCCGAACAAATTTTCGTCCCGTTGTCCTGCAAGTAGGACAAAAAGACGTTTCGAATTTGACTTCTAAGTTCTCTATGCACAGATTCCAGGTGCATATTATTTTCTTATTTCATACCTCTAACGGTTGGTCATTTCGTTCTTAACATCACGTGAACAAGTTCGTGAAACAAAGACCCCCCTAAACCCCAATATATATAGAGAAAACTGGGGTTTAAATGGGTAAACATCACTTTCCTTATTTCTGCTCAAAGACATATGTTGTGGGTACACGTTAGAACCGCCTCATTGAGGCGGTTCTAACGAGCACCCAAAACCTATGTTTGGAGTATAAATAAGAAAAATATCACACATTTGTATCATAAAATTATGTAAAAATGAACTATATGACACGGATGTGTTATCGTAATGAAAGCGTAGTACTATAATAAAAGTGGTAAAGGGTTTGAAATTACGAACAAAGTCTGCCAGGAGGGTGGATTTTGATAATTTGGATTACATCTCCTCGAAGTAAGAATTCGGCCAAATTTTGATTACTTTTTCTTCCGTCGTTTTGTGGTCTGTGACATATGAAAATATAACATTGGCGTTTCACAACAACTTTTCACCCTCCTGTCCTACCATTCTGCTGTCTTAACGTTTCGTCCTGCTGTCCTTTTATCCTGCTAACTTTGTAGGGTAAAGCTGCATTTTTGGCCTACGGCAGGGATCGAATGCGCGACCGTCCTCCTGGTCACCAGCAAGACGCGCATCCGACTGAGCAACTGAGGCCTGAATCCCTATAACATACCTGTGTGAGACCTGTGTGAGATGGTTCATTTTCTTTCTTTTTTTCAGGTGAAAGGTTGTTTTGTTTGTTTGTTTGATTTGAGGTTTAACGTCCCCGTCAACACTGTAAAGTCATTTTGGAGACGTTGCTTCCAATTTTGTGGGACCTTTACCCGACATTGAATTGAAATGACATCTCAAGCCCTGTCACCCAATGAAACCAATAGGGTTTATTAGCATGGACGGTCCGCCTCGCACCGCGGTTCCTGGACAGGCTTAGATCCTCTAAGCGGTTTACCTGTACTCGTGTGCGGGTGAAAGGTTGTAATAATTTTCTTGTTTCTACTGTAAACATAGAATCCGCTGATTTGTGTATGTAACACACCCGTGTCACATAGTCAATTCTACATGATATTTTTCAGATGAGAAATCGGATGTTTTTGTCCTATTTCTGCTGCAAATATAGATTGTGGATATTCGTTAGAACCGCCTCAATGAGGCGGTTCTAACGAGTATCAACAATCCATGCTTTGAGCAAAGCCAAGGACAATCATCTGTACCGTTCTAAAGCCCATTTTCTTTCTATACAACAAGGGTTTACCAGGATATTCTTTTCAAGGACCACGTGGTGCTGTGTGCCACGACATCTTCGCGTTACGCCACTGTCACCCTCGAAATATGTTCACCAGTCCGGGTAATTCATCACGAAAACACGTCTGTATGCGTTTGATCCCACTGAACCCCATCTTTTTTACTGCAAAACTGGGGTTTACATTGGTAAACCGTATTTTCCATATTTCTGCTCCAAAATATAAATTATGAGTACTCGTTAGAACCGGCTCGATGAGGCCGCGGGTTTTAACATGTATCCACAATCTATATTTTGCGCAAAAATTATAAATATATCACAAATTTTCATCGTTTATTCGGCGGTTAAATTTACCATGTATTTGCATAGGCGTGTTTTCGTAAGGAACACCCTTGTAAACCCCAATTATGTAGAGAAAAGTCGGGGTTATAACGGTATTCTTTTCTCTCATTTCCGCTCCAAAAAATAGGCTGAAGGTCTTGTTACACTCTCCTCAATGAGGTGGTTCTAACGAGCACCACATTGCAAGAAAGTTATGTATCTGGCAAACATTTTTTTTTTTTTTTTTGTAATGTACATTTTGTTTTCATTGTTTTGGAGTTTAACGACCGGGTCATTATTTTAGGTCATATCGAGCAGGTCAGTTTACCTTACCACACTTCCTGGGCAGGATACATATGCATTTAGCCAATAAAGTGCGCATTCTTTCACCAGAAACTGACAACTGCCCTTCTTGAATCAGCGGAAACACGATCTGTCTCCACGAAAACCTTGTTGCCGGCCCTGGTAGGTATCGAACCCGCGACCTCTTGATCTTCAGTCAGACGCGCATCCGACTGAGCTACCAAGGTCTGCTCTATTATAGATGCTCGCTGTTGAGCTCACAACTTATCATCACGTGAACAAGTCCGTGAAATGAACACCCCCTAAACCCCAACTTCTACAGATAAAACTGGGGTTAACGGGGTATATTTTTTCTGCTCAAAGACATAGGTTGTGGGTACTCCTTAGAACCGCCTCTATGAGAAGTATAAAAAAGAAAGATATCACGGATTTTCATAAGAAAGGTAGTCATTTTGAGGATGTGAAAAAATGCACTATTTGGAACGGGTGTGTAATCGTAATGTGTTTTTGAATCACAAAAGTCAATTAAGTGAAATGGATACACAATACATTCAGGGGAGGCAACTCCCGCAAAAGTATTTTTGTCTCCCGTGTCAATAGGGGTCAACTCTTAAAGAAAAGAATTTGCTCCTGAGGAGCAAGTTCTTTCCATTAAGAGTAGACGCCTTTTTCAGTGAGACAGTTTTTATAGAAAAGCGAAAGGAAGTCCCGAAATAAACAAAATTAAAAATCAAAACAATGAAAGTACTGACGGGTCGCTTGTCTCTGTGATACTGTACGGGGACTTAGACTGTTTCGTTTAACCCTTGAATTCCCGGACTCTAAGCAAACTGTGTACCCCCTGATAAGGCGCCGCATTATGGGTCTGTAGTGTTTGCCAAACCCAACACATATATAAATAAACCTCTTACGCAATACTCTGACCTCACAGCGGCTGTTTTCTATAAATAACCATCACCTGGATTGCCTGCGGATTGGTGATAGTCATGTGGACACTAACAACGAAGGGAGAAAACTACTTTTCTTAGTAACTTTGGGTCGATTCTCGACCTCAAATCGTCTCAATCATGTCCGCATCGTAACAAACTAACGTTACAGTGTTCGTAGAAAGTATTACAGAAGAAACCGTATTATTACATAAAAGAATCTGCATTATCAGCTTGTCTATATTGATGTATAAGCCATTTCACTTCTTGGCATACAACCTCTCATTGTGTAGAGAAATAAACATAGGAATGTGTTAGCGTTATGAGCCGAGCAAAGGTTCAATTAGTGTTAATTCCAACCCTAGCGATACCTATGCACACAGTGTACACGCAGATCATAATGCGAGCCGACATTCAGTCTATCATGATCGACGGAAACCTCCAATTAAACGGAATGGGCGTGTCCAAATTCAAAGACAGAGGAGTCCATTTCAGAAACTTATGGGTGAAAGGGCCAATTTCGCTATAGATGTCTTTGTCTTACCTGGAAATCGCTTTTAAGCTTGGTAACACTGAGTCACGTCATAAGACAACCTGTCTTTGCACTTGTTGGGTCGATTATTTGTCACTCGCCAGGCAACGGTAGCCACGTTAATTTTTAGGGATGTGAGGTCAGCGTATTGCGTAATAGGGATTGATGGGCTTGGCAAACAGTGTAGTCCCAGATCAGACGCCGCGGCGTCTGATCTGGGACTACACTGTTTGCTCTACAGTGCATGAATTTAAGGGTCAAACGCAACGCCGCAGAACACAGTGTATGTTCAAGGTCTATACTGTTTGCTTACTATACAGGAATTTATGGGTCTAAGTCCCCATTCAGGACTATTTTTAACAGGCTGGCCAGAATCTTAGTGTTCCTCCATAGAGCCAGCTGTGCAGGCCGGTTTGTGTTTTGCCTGGTCGCCAACCCGAAGGTAAGTTTTCTCATGAACGGGCTCGAACAAATGCATTTTGCTCAAGTTGGAGTGCTACCTGCACATTAGACTGCGGTTTGTGATGTTTCTTCTCTTTCAGCCAATCAGAAGTCGCTTCTGCTGCTGACTATATTGTGAAGAGACCTTCTTAATGATTAAGAAAGGTTCTTAGCCATTAAGAAGAATTCTTAACACATAAATCAGCCCAGCTGCTCCTTAGTGACTGAAAAGCAATAAAATCAAGCTGGGTGATTTCAATGTACATTGAATTATCTCAGGTCTTTCTGTTTTCTGGAATATAAAAAAAAGAAATTAGCAGAAATAGATTGACTGACAGTTCAAAAGATGCATATCCAAAGTTGAATCAATTCCAATGTTGACACAATAAATAAAAATAGTTTTTTTTTAACCCTTTTGTACCAAATGGAATCATCCGACTGATATATAGCACAGGTTCATTTTAAAAATTAAGGTTGTCAGGTTGTGTTTTCTTCAAAATTAGCAAATTGGCTGAACTTTTTTCAAACAGTGTAGGCCCTGATCAGAGGCCGTGTTCTGTGACGTCTGATCTGGGCCTGCACTGTTTGTCGTTCAGGGGTTTCCAGTAGAAATTGGTATTAGGGTACACTTCCAAGGGAGGCTACAGTTTGTCAGAATTGCAACACTTTTTTTCTTGTTTTAACAAAAAAATTTATCATACAAAACAAATGTTCCAGACCAGAGCTTGTGAGTGAGACTCAGTCAAAAATACAAAATAAAATAAATTTCATACCTGACATGACGAACACCCGTTTACTGTTCTTCGCAGGAATAGAAAACAATTGTGTTGCTGATGGTATTTCAAAATATTGACATCCAGATTGTGTCTCCCATCTAACATATTTTATTCAAGTTTAAATTAAAAAAAAATGAAAAAAGACACCTTCTTATGGTAACTTCTCAGTGAAGAGCAACTAAGTGAATGGATGAGAGTACAATAAAGTTTTGAGCAAAATTAATGTAATCTCAAGAGACCATCAGTGGACATAATTCAAGAAAATTGACAGCAGTCTAAGCCAGTTAGAAGTAATTAAGAGATTTCTTCACAGTAAGAATCTGCTACGCTTCGCTTCGCAGATTCTTACTTGTGAAGAAATCTCTTAATGACTTCTAACCTATACGTAAACTTTATGTTTGTCAGTTATTCTCCTATCATAATCAATCAAACTCGGAGCCTTTCGGCTCGGCAACTTTTCTCATTAAGTCTTATGTACGATGGATCTCTCCCTAGACTGGCTCCCTGTCGTATGTTCATATTTTTATAACTTGATCCAGAAACACAATCCAAACATTTCTTTCCCTTCAAAGTTGTCTTTCTTTCTACGGTTAGAACAAACTCAGCTGGAATCAGTAAAACATCAGTGAAAACATATTTTTTGTAAGTTTGACAAATTAATAGTTTGACGATGGGAGCCAGTCTAGATCTCTCCCTTATGCTGGTTGTCAAATATGGACTGTACTGATTAGCTGATTACCTATGAAAAGGCATATCCAAAGGGCGCGGGTATGTAAATTCAAAGGCTTTCGACGGCATGAATGACCGTAGAGAGTAAAGGAAAGTTATATAGCGATAGAGCCGACTTCGATAGCTCAGTCGGATGCGCGCCTGATTGGTAATCAGGAGGTTGAGGGCTAGATACCTGTCGGGTAGGTGACGTTCATCAAGAAATCTTTTCTATGGTCATTCTCTTCCGAAAGCCAGTTCTTACTTTCTGGCGAAAGAATGTGCACTGCTTACGTACAAGCCTGTCGCGGAAAGTGTAGCTTGGAAAAACTGACCGACTCGGTATGACCTGAATGATGTTGACTGGACCATTCAACTCCAAACAAACAGACAATCAATTAACCCTTTCAGTACCAAATGGAATCTTCCTCCTTATGTACAGCAAGAGTCCATTTCAAAATTTAGGGGATTCAGGTTGTGTTTTCTTCAAAATCTATTTGGAAAATGGCTTAACTGAAATACCTGAAATTCGCATCCTCAACCCGCCCCTTTTAAGAGTCTGCGTACGGCCCTGTTCAAAACTGTTTTGCATACATATGGCAAACAGTGCCGATATGATCTGAAGCAATGTACTCTATATCCGATCTTGGTCTACGCTGTGTGTCTAATAACGGTACCATCTTTAAAGTCTGGGCTCCTCATTCTTGCACTTAAACATTAATTTTCAGGGTTCTGAAATTAAGTTCTTAGCAGGAGTGCGGAAAGTCTATTTTTACTCGACTTGGCATACATTTGTGTAACAGTTTTTTTAAAAAGAATGTTCCGAAAGACGTCACGTGACATTGTGGCCTGGATTAAGATATTGTTTTTCTTTCATTACGTGAACAACCTGACATTCTTATACTATTTCGTTTAACCCTCAAATGCCACTATTTAAGCAAACAATGAAGTTCCTGTGCAACCTTCTGATCCGACGCCGCATTCCGCGACGTCTGATCTGGGTATTATCCAGCACACGATTCCTGTCAAGGCTCTATAGATAGCTCTTGTTACATCGATAAAAATAGCGCAACGTTTCAAGTTCTATTAATAAAACAAAATATTTTTCCCAAATCAGTGATGGTCACGTGGACAACTGCATGAATTCCGTTTGGCCATTTAGTAAATTTGGGTCGATCATAAACCGATCAACCCAAAAATCCCTACTGTAACAAATAATAATTATGCTTCATTTTGGACAATAAATCTTCCTCTAGTTGTTTTATAGGACCATTATTTGGTCTAAACTGTAGTTGTTGAATTTGCTTTACATAATGTATTTGCTTTTTGAACTTATATTGCAACCCACAGTGTTGGGTAACAATTTGGAAAATCTTAGTTTATTTTGCATTGCAGTCTAGATGTATGATTACGATATACCTTAAGACCAGCTAAAATCCAAGAATAATTTTTATTTAATTTATTTTGCCAATTTTTGTGAATGCAATTAAAAGCATATCTTAAGTTCTGCGTTATTCTTTTTTGTGTTTTCTACACCCAGTGTCCCCTAGTAAGAGACAATCTTTGGTACTGTTCAAAATTAGTCTTAAAAACCACTTTGAACAGTCAAAAGTGGTCGTAATACAGGAATTTAACACCAATCCAGAACCCAGATAACCAAATGTCTGCACTGGCATGTAAGTCTCTAGGTGAAGCACATCTACGTTTAACTCTTACCATGCTGTTCACGGCAACCCCTATCTTTGGAAACAGTGTAGATCCAGATCAGATGGCTTCTGAAGAAGCCATCTGATCAGGATCTACACTGTTTTTTTTATTAGAAATTTCATGGTAACATACATACACACAAAAAGAATATATATATGTACCATTGGATTGGACGTAGGCGTTGCCTATTTTGGTCCTTTCCAACTGTTTACACTTCTACACTGTTTGACATTCATTTTATGAATTTGTAGGAATAAATTGCATCAGGTAATTTGATTGGTTCATGGACAGAAATGGGTGTGGCTTAATTGACTATTTAGCAAGAGAAGGGTTAATCCTCTCAGTTCTGTAGACTTGTACAGATACCCATGCAAACAGTGAAGATCCTGATGAAATGGTTCGTCTCATCCGTATTATCAAAGTGTGATTCGTCCGGTTTTTACTATCACGTGAACAAGTCCGCGAAACAACCCCACTAAACCCAACTTTTTATTAAGAAATCTGGGTTTAAGGGGGTGTACATTATTTTCTTATTTCTGCTCCAAGACATAGGTTGTGGGTACTCGTTAGAACCGCCTCAATGAGGCCATTCTAACGAGCCGCAATCAATTTTTGCAATATTACAAGAAAAATATCACTGATTTTATTAGAAAAGTGCCATTTTGGCAGTAAGTCTCACGTTGCTTCCGTACGTTTGTAATTATATTTTTTTTTTCAAGTACCGACGAGTCCAAAAATAAAGATGGAAAGAGTTCATTTCAGAAACAAACAAGGGGAAAGTGTATGTCGCTGCATTCAAGCTACCAATCCGATGAACTCGACCAAACCCGACAAAGCGATCAGGGAGTGGGTTGAGTTCGCTGGGCAGGAGTGGTCGGGTCGGTCTACCTCGATCGGCACCGCTTTCATTCCCAAAGTTTTTGGAAATGTCCAACAAATTCGAACATCGATCGTGTATCGCACTGCTTGAGAAGCTGAGTATTCCTGTTGATCGCTTTTTGTGGCTCACTGTAACACAATGTGTTGAATAGAGCGTGTAATGCATGAAAAATGCGGTCGAGACTGCTACAGATAACAGACATTCTTCAGATGTATGTACCGTATGCATTCTAACATATGCATCTTTAGAAGCTAGTGAATAGGGAGTCCTGCCACACACCATCCTACCATGTTTCAGAGAGAGAGAGAAAGAGAGAGAGAGAGACAGAGAGAGACAGAGAGAACGAAAGAGAGAGAAAGAGACAGAGACAGAGAACATGCCATTGAGTGCTTAGGAATTCTTCAAAATGCCCCAGATAAGAAAATGGTGAATTAAGAATTGTTTATTGTGTGTAGTGTGTATGTATGAGGCTGTTCAAATGAGTACATTCAGCATATCTTTATTTTATAGAACATCGAAAGGATCTAATAACAACAGAAACACAGAACTATGGGGCGCCGTTTTACTATTTAATCCGATTTTTTTTTGTTTTGGTTTTACGGTCCTTTCAAGATTATTTCACTCATATCGAGCCGATCGTTAATCAGAGGTGGGCGAAAACCGGAGTACCCGCAGAAAAACCACCTGACCTTCCGTGGCAGAACTTGGCGTCTCACATGTGACCCGAGCGAGGCTCGAACCACAGCGGTGAGAGACCTAATGATTAAGTGTCGGCGCTCTTATCCACTAGGCCACGGAGGCCCGTCCATATTTATAGATAGCCATAAATCGAATTATGGATATCCATAATTCGATTAATGGATATCCATAAATCAGCCGAATAATGGATTTATCCATAATTCGAATTATCATTAATTCAGATCGATTTATGGATATCCACAATTCGATTTAATTATGGATATCCATAATTCGATTTATGGATATCCATAAATCAGCCGATAATGGATATCCATAATTCAATTTATGGATATCAATAAATCGAATAATTGATATCCATTATTCGAATTATGGGTATCATTAATTCAGTTCGATTTATGGATATCCATAATTCGAATTATGGATATCCATAAATAATATTGGATATCCATAAATACGGATTAAATAGTAAAACGGCGCCCCATACAGAACCCCATATTAGATTTGTTTTCTCGCACAACTCCATCGAAAATTGTCATTTTACTTTATATGACGTTTTATTTATTGAGCACTATAGTTGGTAAGAACACCAGGGTAAGAACAGAATTTCCATCCTAGGCTAAACTAAGGATTTCCTTATCGGGTGTCCTAGAAATACGTATATTATACCGATGATGCTCGGCCCTCGTACATCGGGGCTTGAAAAAAAATAGATGGGCTGTATGATGCTTCCACGCAGAGCGGAAACCGACCCCATACGAGTACTAGTAAACCACTTAGAGGATCTTAGCCTGCTCAGCGAGTCGGGCCGTCCATGCCTATGAAAACCTGTTGGGTTTCAGTGGGCGACAGGGCCTGAGATGTCATTTAATCTCAATGTCGGGTAATAGTCCCACAAAATTGGAAGCATCGTCTCCAAAATGACCTATTCAGTGTTGACGGGGACGTTGAACTCCAAATCAAACAACACCGATGATGCCCTTACCCGGCCTTGCGTTCTGAGTAACCCTCAGTGGTTCGAACTTCTCTGTCTGAGAGACATTTTATGGTTCCAATTGAATTCGAGTTTGCTATTTACCGTATGTTGCTCCATGTATGATACAAAACTAGTACTGGACTAAATTGCATTTGTTACGAACAACAATTTTCTGAACGCAGACCAAAACGTATGCCACTCAGTAAACTGCAAATCTAACATTGTTATCCCTTCTAGACGCATTTACATTTTGAAGGGTAAAATCCATTAAATGACAAATGGACTTGTCTTACATATACCCAATGGAAGAGTCTACCAGTTGAAGCGGTTTCTTTCACGTCTGGTGACTGTAGATGAGACCCGGGTCCATCATTATGAGCAGCCAGAGAATAAAACTCAAAGCCGCCCGTGGGTATGGCCGGGGTCTTCGGGGCTAGAGAAGTTCAAAACGCAAGGGCAATGGACTTCTCCAACATATGCCAAATGGAAGTCTACCAGTATACAACGGGTTAATCCATATAAAAAACTGACATTAATTTCAGAAGACAGCCCAGAAAAACTTCCAGTCTATAATTTTATAGATGTATTTCAAACATCGGAGAGATAAATCTGAAATGAATATGCTACCTTGTCTATTCATAATTACCTTCCCTTCCTGGAGCATGAAGAAAACAGGAATCCAATACGTGGGCTAGCAATTTCTATCCATCCATCCATCCATCCATCCATCCCTATCTATCTATCTATCTATCTATCTATCTATCTATCTATCTATCTATCTATCTATCTATCTATCTATCTATCTACAGTAGAACTTCGATGACTCGGACACTGATGGCTCGTTTACCATGGCTAAGTCGAACAGGTTTTCGAGTCCGCAGGGAATTCCTCTGTTGGATAATTACGAGTACCCACAATCTATATTTTAGAGCTGAAATAAGAAAAATAAGATTTACCCCTGTAAACCCCTGTTTTACTATATAAGAGTGGTTTCATGGGGTTCAAAATTATATAGACATGTTTTCGTGATGTATGCTGAAAACAGAGTTTGAGCACACATAAGACCGCCTTATGGGGGAGATGCTAACAAGAAACAACAGTCTATTTTAGAGAAGGAATAAGAATAATTATTTATATCCCTCTGTAAAAGTAATAACCGGAATGTAATAATTCTGCAATCCAACAAGCAATAGCGATTTTAACGTAAATTCGCTTTTCCAAAGATGACTACAGGTAACAGTTTTAAAGATGTATGAAAGAATGCACTGTACAACACAAGTATGTTTAATATCGAAATGTTTGCAGGAAAACTGACAAGGTGGCGAAAAAATTATCTCTTTTGTACAGTATGGCAGAAAACATGTCAGTTTTACCCGCTCTTCTTAATCTAGATTAATTCCATGCTTCTTTAACTCCTTTAAAACCATTTGTCTTGCGTAATCTTCACTTTTCAATTCTTCAATCTCTTTATTAAATTTGTAAATTCTTCGTTCTGTGTTAGAACCTGTCGAATCCTCTGGTATTACTTTACTGGTTATATGTTTCCTTCTGACAATAACGATAATTATACCAACTGTAGCATGTGTGATGTCAAAGATGCTGAGAATAAACATACAACTTCTAAAGCTGTCACTAGAATTCGAGAAATCTACAACCTTTTCTCCCTCCTGCTGCCCATATATCGTTGTAAAAATGCACAGAAATAAGTCCAACAATAACATTAACACACAAGCCGTAATCAGAAACGGCCATACTAACTTCCTGTTTTCAGCACAGAAAGAGCCAAATTTTTCTTTTAGTCCACCTGTGCATATACCTAATGCCAGAAGCACAAACATGAAAGCTATAAATCCAAATATGGACATAAAAACAAGGACCGCGTGGTACAAAGACCTCGCAGTTTCGTTCAAAGAGTCGATAAAGTTTGTTCCCTCTCCGCTGGTCCCAAGAATAATAAAGATTTGTCCTAAAGTTACGAAATAATTTATCAAAAATCGGACAGCGCAAAGTGTTATTTTATAATTCGCGCATGCGCATCTGCAACAAAATTTATTGTCGAAAATTAGAAAGAGAAGAAATATAACAAGATCATAAGCGTCAGTAGCTTCACAAACCATTTTGTATAGTCAGTCCTCTTTGTACCGACATTCGATTTAACGACAAACTCTTTATAATTTCAATAAAACAAAACCTTCGCTAATAAAAATGAGACAGACAAAGGCAGATATTAACCTTTATCTTGCTGAATATTCATTTAAGCCACGCCCATTTCTGTCTATCAACCAATCAAATTACTTGATGTAATTTATTCTCACAAATCCATAAACTGTATGTCAAACAGTGTAGATCCTGATCAGATGGCTTCTCCAGAAGCCATCTGATCTGGATCTTCACTGTTTCCAAAGATAGGGGTTGTCGTGAATAGCATGATAAGAGTTAAAAGTCTACAACAGGTTGAATGTAATCTGCTGCTTGACAAACGTGGTCACGTTTGCAATATGTTCTGTAGGAAACGCTTGAATTGCGACTATTATAGACGCTACAGATTGGAATCGTCTCCGAAACTGTAGAGTTCTGCAAAAATGTTTTCACTCGCATCTCCGAATCAATCCGTGGTCTAGTGCATGACAGAACAGTCAAAGAAGGCGTATCCAGTAAACTGCTGGTGTCCAGATAGTATTATATTGAATGTATCAAAAATCCATCAACAATCTTTCCTCCTTCTACATGTACATTCCTCTACTATATGCCTAGATGACAGGTCAGTTTCTGAAAAGAAAAAAGATAATATTTTGTCGATCTTCAAAGTTTACACGCCAATACACGAGTATAATTAAGTAAAGTCCCGCTATTAAGACACTAAATTTACTGTTTTGTTTGATTTGAGGTTTAACGTCCCCGTCAACACTGTATAGGTCATTTCGGAAACGTTGCTTCCAATTTTGTGGGACTTTTACCCAACATTGGGATGAAATGACAACTCCCTGTCGCCATATGAAACCAATAGAGAATTAGTATAACAACTTATGTCCCTTGTGGCCCTCAATATTTACATATTATACAACAAACGGAAACATCTTTAATATGAGAATTTAAGGCAATGGTCACTCACTCAGACCGCTCACACACTTATAGTTACTGATTGTACAGTTCAATATACAACCAATAAAAATAAAGTAAAATACGAAACTGATGATTAAATAATCAGCTGAATAAACAATTCATCAGCTGGATGAATGAATCCAGGGATGGACCGATTGACAAATGAGTGAATGAATCAATGAATCATCACCCATGAGAGAATCATTAGCCAATCACCCAACCAGTGAATCCGATTTATCCACAAAAGAATAAGTCCATGGACGAATCAGTCACTCAACAAATCAATCCACCAGTCAACTGATCAACCAATCAATCAGCCATTAATCAGTTAATCAAATGGATCAAACCAATCTATCGATGTAGCCAATCAGTCCGTTAATTCAATAGTCTACTCAAAATCAGATAAGAAAAAAAAAAAAAGCTTGTACAAAGGAGTTGTAGTATAAAGATAGGCATATCAAGAATGAATGGATAGAATAGAATAGAATATATACTACAAATTAAGATGTCTGAGTAAAATGAGTACCTAATCGATTCTAGCAAAATTTATTGTTTAGCCTTTCATCCATTTGATACATCTTGAATGAAAAGATTCAAGGGAAGGAGCACTTTTAACATTGAGATCAAGGCAGCCCCAAATTACAGGACCTGAAAATGCCAAACTGCCTTTATATAATTCGGTCCGCGGTTTTGGCAGCAAAAAGTTGTCTGCATTCATTGAGCGTAAAACATGGGAGTCATGAGCATTAGTCAGAGCTTGCCTATTTGAGAACATTTGATTTATATATTCTGGAGTAATTCCATTTGAAACTTTATACATGAACTTAGCATTCCTGAAAAAGACGCTTTCATGCAAAGACAAAATCTTTAAATCATTCACAGACTGGTAAACATTATCCACATTGTAGTCTAGAATGACTCTACATTGCACGTTTTTGAAGCTTTTCAATTTTCATTCAGTTTGTTTTAGTTGCGCTTCCCCAGACAATATTAGCATAGTTAAGATGTGGTTGGATGTAACTTTTATAATAAATCACTCTGTGTTCTCTAGCCAAATAACCCTTTATTTTAGATAATAGCCAGATATTTTAGCCATTTTTTTGCAACTTTGCTAACTTGTTCACCCCATGACAAATTGTTATACTCTTAAAACTTTATCGCTGGTAACAGTGCTTAGATTTCCATCAATTCTGTTTCTTCTTTGTCTTATTGTGACCAGCATAGTTTTTGTCTTATCTATTGATGACCGTCTATTTTGTTTGCACCGTGTGGCTAAGTCTATAATAGCTGTTTGCAGTTTCTTTTCAATTTCTTCCTTTGATTTATTGATTTCATAAAGGGTTGCATCGTCTGCATAGAGATCAGCCATTGCCCTTGCATATAACGGAAGGTCATTAATAAAGAGAAGAAATAAAAGTGGCCCTAGGATAGATCCTGATGGCATTCCATATTTTGCAGTTTTTTTTTGTTTTGAGAATGTGTTTTTTGAACTCATTTTTGATTTTTTTTTAAACCTTGTCGTCAAATAAGATTTGAACCAATTTAGAGAAGTCTGATTTACTTTGTAAATTTCTAATTTATTAAGCGAAATTTTGTAATCAACCAGATCGAAAGCTTTCCTAAAATCTACAAAAACAACCCCTACGAATTCACCCTTATCAAGAGCCATTAACCATTTTACAACCAGGTGTAGTACAGTTTCACCAGATTTTAAGCATTTTTCAACCATGTGAAGTAGTACAGTTTCACAAGAGTGGTGAACGGCCCCCGCCTATCGGGGCTTGAAGAAATATATGGACTGCATGATGCTTACCCGCAGAGCTGAAACCGACCCGCACACGAGTACTGGTAAACCGCTTAGAGGATCTAAGCCTGCCCAGGCAAAGCAGTGCGAGTCGGCCCGTCCATGCTAATAAACCCTATTTGTTTCATTGGACGGCAGGGCTTGAGATGCCATCTCATCTCAATGTCGGGTAAAAGTCCCACAAAATTGGAAGCAAGCAACGTCTCCAAAATGACCTTTACAGTGTTGACGGGGACGTTAAACCTCAAGTCAAACAGAAAAACAAACAAGAGTGGTTAGGTCTGAAGCCTGACTGTGTAGTGTGCAAAACTTTGTATTGTTCCAAGAAATGAAACAAAGATTCATGCACACGCTTTTCAAAAAGCTTGGAGATAACTGGTAGGATAGAAATGGGTCGAAAATTGTTGAGTCACCCTTTGTGTAGTGGCTTAACTTTTGCGTGTTTCCATTTTCCTGGGAACAAAACACTTTTAATGCTTAAATTGCAGACACATGTTAAACTTTTTGCAATCAAGTGAGAGGCCATTTTCAAGAGCCGTG
This sequence comes from Lucinisca nassula, assembly GCA_963580285.1. Classification (NCBI taxonomy): domain Eukaryota; kingdom Metazoa; phylum Mollusca; class Bivalvia; order Lucinida; family Lucinidae; genus Lucinisca; species Lucinisca nassula. The sequence goes on from OY757010.1 coordinate 59,144,015, forward strand.
GGCCAGCATCACCAGTCCCTTTAGATTTCTTGACATCCAAGTTATTCAATTTTTTTCAAGACTTTGTCAGGACTAAATCAAGGTGTGTCAAAGAAATCACAGTCTGAAATGTTTGTTTCACAATCATCCCTGGGCTTTTAATTGTTGGAGGGTGAGATGGGCTCTTTTATATTTTCAGCTATATGGTGACAAAAATCATTAAAAGTATTTGCAATATCCTCTGGTTCATAAGTTTCATGGCTGGCAAATTTTAATGAATTAGTACTACTAGAAGAGTCAGACTTTTGCTTACCTGACCCTAATTCGCTAAACCCATATTGTTGTTGGTTCATTTTGTCCGTCTTCAATTAGCTTTTCATAGTTTTTTTCTTTTTTATCTTTTAATCAAGTTGACTACCCTATTCCGCCGAATTTTATAATCGACAGTGTTACCAAACGCCTTGAAATGGTTTCTTGTTTTGATGCCATCTATACCTGGTAACCAGTCGAACGCGCATCCGACTGAGCCGGCCAACATCAGGTTTACAAGTGCGTGAAATGAAGACCCCGACCCCAACACACACACCCTTTTAAATGTGGGGTTCAGTATTTCCTTCTACTTTGCTCAAAAACATAGATTGTAGGAACTCGTTAGAACCGCCTTACTAACGAGCAATCATAATCAGATTTAAGAAAAAATATCAAACATTTTCATCTGACAAATATTAGTTAGATAACAAGTCCGTGAAATGAAGACACCAACCCCCGCAAACCCCACACACCGAATTTAAATGTAGGGCTTATGTGGGTATTCATTATTTGCTTATTTTTGCTCAAAAACATATATGGATTGTAGGTACTCGTTCGAACCGCCTAACTAACGAGCATTCATAATCGATATTTGAACCAGACTTAACAAAAATATAAAACATTTTTATCTGAAAAAAAATATTAGTTATATTGATAAGATAGTCGTCATTTTAGCGCACGCTTTATGAAAACACGCTAAAACAAATATCGCCGGAAAAAAAAATGAAAATTTTAAGATGAAAAATGGTGATATTTTTCTTATTTCTGCTCAAAATATTAACGAGGCGGTTCTAACGAGTACCTACAATCTATATTTTAGAGCAGAAATAAGACAAATAAGGTTTACCACTGTAAACCCCAGTTTAACAATATGAAAGTGGGGTTCAAGGGGTCAAAATATATAGACTTTTACCCGACATTGAGATGAAATGATATCCCAAGCCCTGTCGCCTAATGAAACCAATAGGGGTTATAAGCATGGACGGACCGACTCGCACCGCGGTTCCTGGACAGGCTTAGATCCTCTAAGCGGTTTACCAGTACTAGTGTGCGGACGGTTTCAGCTCTGCGTGGAAGCATCATGCAACCCATCTATTTCTTCAAGCCCCGATGGGCGAGGGCGGTGCCGAATTTGTTGTATAAGTAAGACGATTCCAATCAGTCCAAAATGTCATGACAAAAATGCCTATATAATTGTGACCCATCTAAACCCCCCACTTTTATACAGTAAGACATAGACTGTGGGTACACTTTAGAACCGCCTCGCCGAGCCGGTTCTAACGATTACCCACAATCTATTTTTTATGCTGAAAGATGAAAACTATCAGAATTTCTCAACAGAAATATTCATTTTTTTTGTGGTAAAATTTTCAGTCATGATAATAAAATTATTTCCTTATAGGCGTGTTTTCGCATTGAGCCACGTCATTTTGGGCAATTGCGAACATCACAGTTGCAGATCACACTGCGCATCCCCGTAGTGTGCGCGGCATCTCCTTGTTCCTTGCTCAGATGGTTTGGGGTTCTTTCTTTTAGAGTTTAACGGCTCAGTAACGTTTTTTACGTCATATCGAGCCGGTCAGTTTACCTTACCACACTGCCAGAAAGCATACGCTGTTAATCAGTTCTGCGCACATTCGTTCAACATAAACTGACAACTGCCCTTCTTGAATTACATGTATCAGAAGGGAGAGAACGGCCGTAGAAAAGATTTTATGATCAGTCCCCAACAAAGAATGTTGCCGACCCCGGCAGGTATCGAAACCCGTGTCCTCCTGATCACCAGTCATTGGGCTACCGGAGTCGGCTGCCATTACGATAACACACCCGTGCGTCATGGTGCAATTTTTATATCTCCAAAATGGTCATTTTTCTGATGACAATTTGTGATATTTTTCTTATTTATACTCAAAACAAAGGTTGTGGGAGCTCGTTAGAACCGCCTCATTGAGGCGGTTCTAACGAGTACCCACAACCTATGTCTAGTATAGCAGAAATAAAGAAAACAATGTATACCCCCGTAAACCCATGTTTTCTCTATATAAAGTGGGGTGTAAGCGGGTGTTCATTTCTCGGACTTGTTAGCGTGATGGCTTGGATCTTAGCCCTCAACAATCCCTACCATTGGGAACAGTGTAGATCCAGTTCAGATGGCTTATCAAAATCTACACCATCTGTCGGAAAACGTTATATGTTGTAATCCGATTGGCTGATAGTCAGAAATTGATGTGGGTAATTAAATTATTCAGAAGGATGATGGTTAAAAGTTCCTTACTTTTGCTTGTCTGTGTTTGTTGAGGTTTTACGTCCCCGTCATCACTAGTTAGGTCATTTTGGAGGCGTTTGTTTTTCATTTGTTTACTTCTTCCCGATGACATCTCAAGCCTAACAAACCAATAGGGTTTATGTGCGTAGACCCGCACCGCTTTGCCTTTAAAGACTTAGATTTAACAGTACTCATGTGCGGTCAGTTTCAGCTCTGTATGGAAAGACCCTTGGCGGATCGGGTTGTGGTCAACGTTGCCGTATACGTCACGTGTACACGTCCGTGAAATAAAGACCCCCTAAACCCCACTCCATATAGAGTAAAATGGGGTTTATTGGGGTATACATTATTTTTCTTATTTCTGCTCCAAGACATAGGTTGTTGGTACTCGTTAGAACCGCCCCAATGAGGCGGTTTCTAACGAACACCCACAACCTATGTTTTGAGCATTTATAAGAAAAATATCACGATTTTCATCAGAAAAGTAGTCATTTTGGAGATGTAAAAAAATATGCACTATGTCGTACGGGTGTGTTATCGTAATGTACCCCGCAGACAGGTTGTCTCACAGAGGCGTTCATAATGCAAGGTCCTTTTCTAAAAGTTATTTTTTTATTTATTTATTTATTTATTTTTTGTTGTTGTTGTTGTTGTCAATTTTACTAAATTTTGTTTTTCAGGTTTTATCATATACCGCGTTTTGTGGCAGCTGTTTATCGTTTACCATCACGCTAACAAGTCCGTGAAATGAGCACCCCCTTACACCCCACTTTATATAGAGAAAACTGGGGTTTAGGGGGTATACATTATTTTCCTTATTTCTACTCATAGACATATATTGTGGGTACTCGTTAGAACCGCCTCAATAGACACACAACCTATGTTTGCTGTATAAATAAGAAAAATATCATGGATTTTCATCAGAAAAGTAGCCATATTGGATATGTGAAAAAAATCACTTTGGCCGAGGGTATGTTATCGTAATGTCTACATTGATACGCTAGAGTTTTGCATGTACATGTTAAAAAATCCATCTATTAAGACTAGCTAAAATTCACATTACGATAACACACCCGTGTGATGTAGTGCATTTTTCATACCTCAAAAAAGGAATTTTTTTTCTGATGAAAATTTGTGATTTTTTTCTTATTTATACTCAGAACATAGGTTTTGGGTGCTCGTTCAGGCGGTTCTAACGAGTACTCACAACCTACGTATTGGAGCAGGATTTTAATAAGGAAAATAATGTTTACCCCTTAAACCACAGTTTCCCTATATAAAGTGGATTATGGGGGGGGGGGGGGGGTCTTTATTTCACGGACTTGTTCACGTGATGAAGAATATTTTTGTAATATTTATTTTACCAATTTTTGTGAATGCAATTAAAAGCATATCTTAAGTTTTTAGTTATTCTTTTTTGTGTTTTCTACACCCAGTGTCCCCTAGTAAGAGACAATCTTTGGTACTGTTCAAAATTAGTCTTAAAAACCGCTTTTGAACTGTCAAAGGTGGTCGTAATACAGGAATTTGAACACCAATCCATAACCCAGATAACCAAATGTCTGCACTGGCATGGAAGTCTCTAAGGTGAAGCACATCTACGTTTAACTCTTATCATGCTGTTCACGACAACCCCTTTCTTTGGAAACAGTGTAGATCCAGATCAGATGGCTTCTGAAGAAGCCATCTGATCAGGATCTACACTGTATGGCATTCAGATTATGAATTTGTAGCAATAAATTACATCAAGTAATTTGATTGGTTCATGGACAGAAATGGGTGTGGCTTAATTGACTATTTAGCAAGAGAAGGGTTAATCCTCTCAGTTATGTAGACCTGTGCAGATACCCATGCAAACAGTGAAGATCCCGATGACATGGTTCGTCTCATCCGTATTATCACTGTGTTTCGTCCTGTTTTTACTATCACGTGAACAAGTCCGCGAAACAACCCCACTAAACCCAAATTTATATTAAGAAATCTGGGTTTGAGGGGGTGTACATTATTTTTTCTTATTTCTGCTCTAAGACATAGGTTGTGGGTACTCGTTAGAACCGCCTCAATGAGGCCATTCTAAAGAGCCGCAATCCATTTTGCAATATTATAAGAAAAATATCACTGATTTTTATTAGAAAAAGCGCCATTTTGGCAGTACAGAGTAAGTCTCGCGTTTATATATCGTAATGCTGTGTGTGTTCAGCGCAAAAGTAAGAATCGGAATCGGTACAATTCTAGAATTGTCTTGCGCAAAGTACCGGTACAAATCTAGAATTGCGCAAGGGATTCGAATGTTATATATAAAACAGGTAAATGTCTCTGCGCAAAGTGGGAATCTTTTGGACAAAGTGAGAATCGAATGTTTCATCCGCATGGACAAAGTGGGAATATTTGGGATAAAGTGAGAATCGAATTTTCATCTGTGGAAATAGCATTTATCATCTGTATAGTCTGGGTAACATTACTTTGATGGTTTTGTGAGTAGAAACTTATTTGCGATTGTAGGAGCTGAATGTTTTGTATATTACATGTGCACAATGCATTTGCTAATTTCACTTTTTATTTTTCAAATCGGTAAGTCAAAAAAGACATATTCAACACGTGTGATTAATTTCAAGTATGAAAAGAGGACCAACACTGTCCAACTGCTTGAGAAGCCGAGTATTCCTGTTGATCGCTTTTTGTGGCTCACTGTAACACAATGTGTTGAATAGAGCGTGTAATGCATGAAAAATGCGGTCGAGTCTGCTACTATAATTTCAGAGATAACAGACATTCTTCAGATGAATGTACCGTATGCATTCTAACATATGCATCTTCAGAAGTTAATGAATAGGGATTCCTGCAACAAACCATCCTACCATTTTACACGTTACAGAGAGAGAGAGAGGGGGAGAGTGAGAGAGACAGACAGAAAGAGACAGACAGAGAGAGAGAGAGAGAGAGAGAGAGAGAGAGAGAGAGAGAGAGAGAGAGAGAGAGAGAGAGAGAGAGAGAGAGAGAGAGAGAGAGAGAACATGTCATTGAGTGGCTTAGAAATTCTCCAAAATGCCCCAGATAAGAAATTGGTGAATTTAGAAATGTTTATTGTGTGTAGTGTGTATGTATGAGGCTGTTCAAATGAGTTTTATATATAGAACATCGAAATGATCTAATAACAACAGAACTATGGGGCGTCGTATTACAATTTAATCCGTATTTCTAGATATCCATAAATCGAATTATGGATATCCATAATTCGATTAATGGATATCCATAAATCAGCCGAATAATGGATATCCATAATTCGAATTATCATTAATTCAGATCGTTTTATGGATATCCATAATTAATTCAGATCGATTAAGGATATCCATAATTAAATCGAATTATGGATATCCTTAATTCGATTTATGGTGTGTTTGTGTGTGTGAATTCGGGTTTAACGTCGCTTTCAACATTTTTTCAGTCATATCACGACGGTGTCTGGTTGCGACAAATTCGATTTATGGATATCCATAAATCAGCCGAATAATGGATATCCATAATTCGAATTATCATTAATTCAGATCGATTTACGGATATCCATAATTAATTCAGATCGATTATGGATATCCATAATTAAATCGAATTATGGATATCCATAATTCGATTTATGGATATCCATAAATCGGCCGAATAATGGATATCCATAATTCGATTTATGGATATCAAAAAATCGAATAATGAATATCCATTATTCGATTTATGGATATCATTATCGGAGTGGCTATTGACAGTCGAGTGGCAATAGCCAAAATACGTTAAAATGGTTAGTGACAGTCGACTGGCAATAGCCAAAATACGTTAAAATGGCTAGTGACAGTCGACTGGCAATAGCCATTTTAAAGTGTTTTGGTTATTACCAGTCGACTGTCACCAAGGAATTTTAACTTTATTTTGGCTATTACCAGTCGCCCGTTTAACGTAAGTTTGCATCAAGTTAAACTCTTAGATACTGGCGATTTTCTTAGAAAACACAGTAACAGAAAAGATTACTCTGTCTGAAATTAAGTCCGATTAGCCAATACAATTTATATAGAGAAAAGGACTAGGGTTGATCAGGGTAGCGTTGTTCATGTTCACATCGAATTGACTGCATTTTATTCATATGGCCGGGTTTGTGAGCAGATACCCATAAACAACAGACTTTTTGTCGCGCCTGCTATTAGCATGGCGCGATATAGGCGCCCGGTTTTCCGTACGTTCATCCGTTCGTTCGTCCGTTCGTCAAGGCGTCAACATTTGCGACCACCCTAATGGTCAAGTTTATTTCTCAAGAACTATTAGAGCTTCAATAATGATACTTCATACAAACTTGTGTCTGGGGATGGCAACTTACATGCAAGCATCCATATTTCACCTTGACCTACATTTCATGGTTCACTGACTTCGTAAAATATTGCGACTACCCTAGCGTTCACCCTAATGGTCAAGTTTATTTCTCAAGAACTATAAGAGCTTCTTTGATGATATTTGGTACAAACTTGAATCTGTGGATGGCAACTTCAATGCAAGCATCCATATTTGACCTTGACCTAAATTTCATGGTTCACTGACTTTGTAAAATATTGCGACCACCCTAGCGTTCACCCTACTGGCCAAGTTAATTTCTCAAGAACCGTAAGAGCTTCATTAATGATACTTGGTACAAACTTATATCTCGGGATGGCAACTTACATGCAAGCATCCATATTTGACCTTGACCTAAATTTCATGGTTCACAAACTTTGTAAAATATTACCACCACCCTAGCATTCACCCTAATGGTTAAGTTCATTGCTCAAGAGTTATTTGAACTTCATTAATGATACTTAGTACAAGCCTTTTATGCAAGCATCTATGTTTGATCTTGGCCTAGATGTCAAGGTTCTGTGACTTTGCGCCCCAACAGGCGCGACATAGCCTTCGGCGGAATTCTTTTGCATGTAATAAGAGGGCTTATGTGCAAGGAATTCTGCTTTCTGCATCATTAGCGGGCGGGGACACAGAAAGTGCATTTATGGTAAACGGACAAGAGCCCAATGTAACAAAAGCCCACCAGAGCAATAACCCATTGGACACTATCCCACAGGACAATGGCACACTGCTAAACTTTGGTAGGGAGGACAAATTTTGTTTGTTTGATTTGAGTCCCACAAAAATGGGAGCCACCGTCTCCTGAATGACCCACATTGTTGACGGGGACTGAAAACCTCAAGTCAAACAAACAAAACAAAATAATTTTGACCCCCTTAAACCTGATTTTTATATAATAGAACTTTATAGGGGTTCATATTATTATATTATTTTCCTTGTTTCTGCTCTCAGTCATACATGTTGTATACTCGTTACTTGCCGAGGCGGTTCTAACGAGTTCCCACAATCTATGTTTTTAGCAGAATTATGAAAATATATGAATAGGCGTGTTTTCGAAACGTATGGCATAAACAGGTTTCTTTCTCGTGATATTATAATGTTTTGAATATAATTGATTGACCAGTAAAGGCCCAGATCAGATGCGGCATGTGTCAGTTTGCGTATATCAACAAATGTAGGACAAAACGTCCCATAGACAAAACGTCCAATGCATTTTTTGACCAGGTTGACAAAACGTCCCACGTCATTTTTTTCAGGGTGGACAAAACGCCCTACATCATTATTTCAGGGTGGACAAAACGTCTCCCACGATATTGACAGGGTGGACAAAACGTCCCATGCTAATTTGACAGGGTGGACAAAACGTCCCATATTCCGGTTGAGGTGGTGTTAGGGAGGGGGATGGCTGATACATTCCTTTACTTTCCAATCAGAATGTGTTAATTGTAATTAGTAAAAATACTTTCCCAGATTGTAAGTTTGTACTAATTTCTGGCCCCCGCCCATCAGGGCTTGAACAAATAGATTTGGCTGCATTACGTTTCCACGCAGAGCTGATACCGACTGCACGCGAGTACAGGTAAATCGCTTTGAGGTTCTAAAGTGGTGCGAGTCCAACCGCCCATGCATATAAACCCTATTGGTTTCGCTGGGTGGCAGAGCTTGAGATGTCGGTTAAAGGTCCCACAAAATTGGAAGCAACGTCTCCAAACTGACCTATACCGTGTTAACGGGGACGTTAAACCTCAAATCAAATAAAGAAACAAATGTACTAATTTCATCTCAATTAGTTAGCAATTAGATAGGTCTATATTCCCAGCAAACCAGCCTGCGCATGCGCGCAGTCTGGTAAGAGTCTTTGCTGTTTGAATGAGTCTTCTAAGGTATTCGGATTAGCCAAAGACTGGTCAAACTGAATGTACATACAGGTTGATCTGAGTCTTCGCTGGTTGGACTAATATTATTGCAGGTTTTGTTATGCACAGGCTCATATGTTTTGTGAAAGAACTACTTTAACCCCCAAAACGCCAAGAAAAAACTGCATGTGAAAATATTGTCATTCTATGTCGTCTGCTTCATACTTGCAAACTTTCGAAAACATTTGGCATGCGTGCAAACCGTATAGATCCCGATCAGACTGCTCGTCAAGTAGCAGTCTGCTCTGGGTTTACAATGTTTTGCAACAAACCAGCTGACAACAAAGCCAACGAGAATTGTTGTGATTGGCATCTTAAGGTTTAAGTAAATTTATGATTTTTATAAGGCAGCCATACTGTTTATTGCGCTATCCAGGACAAGCAATAATTACCTATTGTTTACCCCTAAGGGATAGGTAAATAACCCTTTCACCCCCGAGATAAGGAATTGATCATAAATAATGACTTCAAATATACATGTTATTCTATATAAGTTTACAAGTTTTATCTTTCGATTTTGAAAGATCATTGTATTTACCAAACATAAATACAAGACGTGAAAATCGTCTTTTGTTCGCGAATTTGGTTAATGAATCAAATATTATGAAATTAAGGCGCCTTTGCAAATTTTTATAAATAATTCAAGCAGATTCCATGACATTTGCTCACAAGACAATTGCTCACAAGACAGTTGCTCACAAGACAATTGCCCACAAGACAGTTGCCCACAACCTTAATGGAAAATAGGACAATTGCTCATAACACTTTTTTTCATTATTTTATTATTTTTTATTTTGAAAGTCTTTTATTTATATTTTCTATAATTTATGGGAACTATTTCTTCCTGAAAATCTGGATTTCAACTAATTAGTGATAACTAAAACATCAGTATTTGGATTCGCCCCCGCCCATAGGGGCTTGAAGAAATATATGGGCTGCATGATGCTTCCACGCAGAGCTGAATCCGGCCCGCACACCAGTACTGGTAAACCGCTCAGAGGATCTAAGCCTGTCCAGGAACCGCGGTGCGAGGCGGACCGTCCATGCTAATAAACCCTATTGGTTTCATTGGGCGACAGGGCTTGAGATGTCATTTCACCTCAATGTCGGGTAAAAGTCCCACAAAATTGTAAGCAACGTCTCCAAAATGACCTTTACAGTGTTGACGGGGACGTTAAACCTCAAATCAAACAAAATCAGTATTTGGATAAAATGATAGCCAACTAATCTTAACTATAATGAGCATTAGTCAGCTTAATTTATCAATGTTATATACTAAGCAACTTGATAAATATACCCATCATTAATTAAAAGTAAGCATTATTTATTTATTTATATTATTTATTTTTTTCCCAAGTTTAATAAGAATTCATTTCATCCCTAAATCAAATTAAATGTGAGCTTTTTTACATGTATCACCTAAAATTGGTGATATGATTCAATTTGATTACAAAATGTTAACACATTTTGTACCATAAACCCCAAAATGGGTACCCTTTACGGGCCTCCGTGGCCTAATGGATAAGAGCGCTGACTCTTAGTCATTAGGTCTCTCACCGCCGTGGGTTCGAGCCTCGCTCGGGTCACGTGTGAGACGCCAAGTTCTGCAACGGAAGGTCAGGTGGTTTTTCTCCGGGTACTCCGGTTTTCGCCCACCTATGATTAACGATCGGCTCGATATGAGTGAAATAATCTTGAAAGGGCCGTAAAACCCAAACCAAAAAAAAAAAAAAAAAAAAAATGGGTACCCTGGCAAACAGTGCAGGCCCAGATCAGACGCGCCACAGAATGTGGCATCTGATCAGGGCCTCCACTGTTTGCTAAAAGATTAGTCATTTTCCAAATCAAGTTTGAAGAAATCACAACCTGACACCCTTAAATTTTCAAATGGACTCCTGCTATATATTAGAAGGAAAATTCCATTTGGTACAAAAAGGGTCAGTACACTACTGAAATCCAAAGGAAGAAATAGTTCCATGATTATAGATTATATATATAAAAGACTTTCAAAATAAAAAATAAAATCATAAAAAAGTCTTGTGAGCAAATGTCTTGTGAGCAAATGTCTGCACACCATTCAAGCAAGATACATTTAAAATACGTCCTCGATAGCAATACATTTTCATTTAGAAAGTCTGTATCTACTTTGTGCGTATGTATGTGGTATGTGTGGTGTCTACATGGTTTACTGTCTACATACAGCCTATGTTCCAAATAATAGTGTTTGCATGTAATTATTCCCACCTCATATTACATGTTCCGGCCCCCGCCCATAGGGGCTTGAAGAAATATATGGGCTGCATGATGCTTCCACGCAGAGCTGAAACCGACCCGCATACGACTACTGGTAAACCGCTTAGAGGATCTAAGCCTGCCCAGGCGAAGCGGTGCGAGGTCGGCTCGTCTAATGCTTATAAACCCTATTGGTTTCATTGGGCGGCAGGGCAGAGCTGAATCCGGCCCGCACACTAGTACTGGTAAAAACCGCTTAGAAGACCTAAGCCTGTTCAGGAACCGCGGTGCGAAGCGGACCGTCCATGCTAATAAACCCTATTGGTTTCATTGGGCGAAAGGGCTTGAGATGTCATTTCATCTCAATGTCGGGTAAAAGTCCCACAAAATTGGAAGCAGTGCCTCCAAAATGACCTTTAAAGTGTTAACGGGAACGTTATACCTCAAATCAAATTAAAAACAAACAAAATTATGTTCTGAAGGAATCGAATAAACTTGTAATATAATTCTCTGTACTGGGTCCGAGTATAATTAACTTACTTGCTGATGAGACGGTGCATTTTGAGCCTCATCTGGATCTACACTGTTTGCATAGGTAGATGAACCGGTCTACATGGAAGGTTTACGCCATAAACTTCTGTGATCAGCTTTTGTACTATTTGTTCATTTTAAACCTGTCACTATCTATCCACATTTTTTCGGCGCAGGCTTATAGGTATATTATGAGTCATAATACGTTTAGTGAAAGGCGCTTCAATATATGTATTATAAGGCATGTAAACAAGTCCGTGCCATAACCACTGTAACTAAACCCCTCTTTATATAGAGAAAATTGGTGATGGGTAAACGTCTGCTCCAAAACATAGGCTTTGGGTACTCGTTAGAACCACCTGAGTACGTCTGGAATGGGTATTCACTGTTTGTTCACTCTTAGTAAAGGCATATCCTTCCCAACGCTACGAAAACGCGCCTATACAAATACATTGTAAACTTAAACGTCCCAAAAACTAAACATTTAAGATAAAAAAATGATATTTTTTCTTATTTGTGCTCAAAAAAATAGATTGTGGGTACTCGTTAGAACCGTCTCATTAAGGTGGTTCTAACGAGTACCCACATGCTATATTTTAGAGCAGAAATAAGAAAAATAAAGTATTTCCGTGTAAACCCCAGTTTTACTATATGGATGTGGGGTTCAAGGAGGTCAAACTTATATAGGCATGTTTGCGTGATGAATTTTATGGGGATATTCAAATGCACTAGAACATAAGACAAGTAATATAAAGGTTTTGAGTAAAAGTGTCTGATCAAGCATCTGACCACCTAGATGATCGCCTCTCCAAAACGAATGCACATAACAGGTAGAAAAATAAAGTCACAGGAAAAAAAGTCACGGAAATAAAGCCGCAGTTTTGGGTAGGAAAACAAGAGGGCCATGATGTCCCTGGATCGCTCACCTGATCCACACTGTTGCAATGAAATGGTAGGTAATACAGAAAGGTGCCTTGTCAGAAGGAAAATACATGCCAAATATGAAATATTTATCTTAAATGGTTCAAAAGTTATGATAAAGCAGGTCAAAGGTCAAGGTCACACGTCAAACTTTTGTATGGATGTGTAGCCATCATCACAAGGAATATTCATGCCAAATATGAAGGCTCTATCTCAAACGGTTCCAAAGTTACGATAAAGTAGGTCATAGATCAAGGTCAAGGTCACAGATCCAGATCAATTTTTTGCATTGTGGGGAAGACCTTGTCACAAGGAACATACATGCCAAATATGAAGGTTCTACCTTAAATGGTTCAAAAGTTACGACAAAAACGATCAAAGGTCACGGTCACAATTCAAAACGGTTTGTCTATAATTTGATGATCATTCTGAGCAAGTTTGAGGATGATTGGACCAAAACCTGTGGCCTCTAGAGTGTTAACTAGGTTTTTCTATAGTTTGATCTACTGACCTACTTTTTGACCCGACAACACCCATATTCCAACTTGACTGACATATTGTCGAGATGATCATTCCGGGCAAGTTTGATGATGATCGGACCAAAACTGTGGCCTATAGTGTGTTCACAAGGTTTTTGTATGATTTGACCTACTGACCTTCTGTTCAAGTTGACCCGACATGACCAATATTCGAACTTGACCGAGATATTGTCAAGATAATCATTCAGAGCAAGTTTGATGATTATCGGACCAAAACTGTGGCCTCTAGTGTATTCACAAGGTTTTTCTATGATTTGATCTAATGACCTACATTCGAACTTGATCAGATATTTCAAGACGATCATTCTGAGCAAGTTTGATGACGATCGGACCAAAACTGTGGCCTCTAGAGTGTTCATAATGTTTTTCTATGGTTTGACCTACTGACCTACTTTTTGACCCGACATGACCCATATTCGAACTTGACCGAGATATAGTCATGTTGATCATTCTGAGCAAGTTTGATGACGATCGGACCAAAACTTTTGACTTTAGAGTGGTCACAAGGTTTTTTTTTATTTGACCTGCCATGATCCATATTCGAACTTTACCGAGATATTGTCATGATGATCATTCTCACCGAGTTTGATGATGATTGGCCCAAAACTGCGAGACCATGCTAATAAACCCTATTGGTTTCATTGGGCGACAGGGCTTGAGATGTTATTTCATCTCAATGTCGGGTAAAAGTCCCACAAAATTGGAAGCAACGTCTCCAAAATAACCTTTACAGTGTTGACGGTGACGTTAAACCTCAAATCAATAAAACAAACAAAACCTTATCAGATTATATAACGTTTTATTTATTGAGCACTAAAGTTGGTAAGAACACCAAGGTAAGAACAGAATTTTCATCATAGGCTAAACCAAGGATTTCCTTATCGGGTGTGCAAGAAATACGTTTCTTGCACACCAGACAAGGAAATCCGTGATTTTACCCTGGGATTGAAATTTATAATCGCGTGTTTGATAAATGCACTGGTTGATTACAACCCCATGCGCGGCGTCGTCACTAAACATTCCTGTTGTCATCACAAAATGGCGGACGTCGGTAACCGAAGTGATAGCAGCATTAAAAATTCGCAATAGAAATGGAAGGTATGCAAGAAAAAGAATCCAATATGGTTGTGAGGGTTGGATAGAAAAATCCGTCTCTCGGGATCACTGTCCGGCATCACTCGGCAAGCCTCGTGATGCCGGACAGTGTCCCTCGGGACGGATTTTTCAATCCACCCCTCACACCCATATAAGATTCTTATAATATTATACCGATGCTGCTCGGCCCTCGCCCATCGGGGCTTGACACAAGAGGGCCATGATGACCCAGGATCGCTCACCCGATCCATAGAATAACAAGGGGGCCCCGGGGAGGGTCACTATTGGCCCAGCCTAGCGGGCTAAAATGTGCATAATGTTGAGGGAGGTCTAAATAGGTGACGCTTCATACCAAATATCAACAAAGGTTATAATTTGAGCAGTCTTGGAAAAGGTCCACTAGATGAAGCTAAACACCAAATATCAAAGACCTGGGCCTTGCGGTTTCCGAGAAGAATATTTTTTTTTAAGATATTCCCTACATAAACCTATGTAAAACCGAATGGCCCCGGGGCTAGGGTGTTTTTGGCCTCAGGGCTATAATTTAAACAATCTTGATAGAGGTCCACTAGATGAAGCTTCATACCAAATATCAAAGACCTGGGCCCTGCTGTTTTAGAGAAAAAGATTTTCAAAGATTATCTCTATATAAGTCTATGTAAAACCAGAGGGCCCCGTGGCGGGGGCATTTGTGGCCCGAGGGCTATAATTTGAACAATATTTGTAGAGGTCCACTAGATGAAGCTCCATACCAAATATCAAAGACATGGGCCTTGCGGTTTCAGAGAAGAAGATTTTTAAAGATTTTCCCTACATAAGTTTATGTAAAACCAAACGGCTCCAGGGCGGGGGCATTTTTGGCCCCAGCACTATAATTTGAACAATCTTGGTAGGGGTCTACTAGGTGAAGCTTCATACCAAATAGCAAAGACCTGGGCCTTGCGATTTCAGAGAAGATGATTTTTAAAGATTTTCCCTGAATAACCCCATGCAAAACCAAAGGGCCCGGGGTGGGGGCATTTTTGGCCTCAGCACTATAATTTGAACAATCTTGGTAGGGGTCCACTAGATGAAGCTTCATACCAAATAGCAAAGACCCGGGCCATGCGGTTTCAGAGAAGAAGATTTTTAAAGGGTTTCTCTATATAAGCCCGCATGTAAAAACAAAGGGCCCTGGGGCGGGGGC
>OY757010.1:59164362-59326862 GCA_963580285.1 Lucinisca nassula
AGTATGGCAGAAAACATGTCAGTTTTACCCGCTCTTCTTAATCTAGATTAATTCCATGCTTCTTTAACTCCTTTAAAACCATTTGTCTTGCGTAATCCTCACTTTTCAATTCTTCAATCTCTTTATTCAATTTGTAAATTCTTCGTTCTGTGTTAGAACCCGTCGAATCCTCGGGTATTACTTTACTGGTGATATGTTTCCTTCTGACAAGAACGATAATTATACCAACTGTGGCATGTGTCATGTCAAAGATGCTGAGAATAAACATACAACTTCTAAAGCTGTCACTAGAATTCGAGAAATCTACAACCTTTTCTCCCTCCTGCTGCCCATATATCGTTGTAAAAATGCACAGAAATAAGTCCAACAATAACATTAACACACAGGAAGTAATCAGAAATGGCCATACTAACTTCCTGTTTTCAGCACAGAAAGAGAAAGAGCCAAATTTTTCTTTTAGTCCACCTGTGCATATACCTAATGCCAGAAGCACAAACATGAAAGCTATAAATCCAAATATGGACATAAAAACAAGGACCGCGTGGTACAAAGACCTCGTAGTTTCGTTTAAAGAGTCGACAAAGTTTGTTCCCTCGCCGCTGGTCCCCAGAATAATAAAGATCTGTCCTAAAGTTACGAAATAATTTATCAAAAATCGGACAGCGCAAAGTGTTATTTTATAATTCGCGCATGCGCATCTGCAACAAAATTTATTGTCGAAAATTAGAAAGAGAAGAAATATAACAAGATCATATGCGTCAGTAGCTTCACAAACCATTTTGTATAGTCAGTCCTCTTTGTACCGACATGCGATATAACGACAAACTCTTTATAATTTCAATAGAACAAAACCTTCGCTCAAAAGAATGAGACTGACTAATGCAGATGTTAACCCTTCTCTTGCTGAATATTCATCTAAGCCACACCCATTTCTGTCTATCAACCAATCAAATTACTTGATGTAATTTACTCTCACAAATCCATAAACTGTATGTCAAACAGTGTAAATCCAGATCAGATGGCTTGTAGTGTAGATCCTGATCAGATGGCTTCTCCAGAAGCCATCTGATCTGGATCTTCACTGTTTCCAAAGATAGGGGATGTCGTGAATAGCATGATAAGAGTTAAAAGTCTACAACAGGTTGAATGTAATCTGCTTCTTGACAAACGTGGTCACATTTGCAACATGTTCTGTAGGAAACGCATGAATTACGACTATTACAGACGCTACAGATTGGAACTGTCTCCGGAACTGTAGAATTCTGCAAAGATGTTTTCACTCGCATCTCCGAATCAATCCGTGGTCTAGTGCTGACAGAACAGTCAAAGAAGGCGTATCCAGTAACCTGCTGGTGTCCAGATAGTATAATATTGTAGGTATCAAAATCCATCAACAATCTTTCCTCCTTCTACATGTACATTCCTCTACTATATGCCTAGATGACAGGTCAGTTTCTTAAAAGAAAAAAAGATAATATTTTATCGATCTTCAAAGTTTACACGCCAATACACGAGTATAATTAAGTAAAGTCCCGCTATTTAGACACTAAATCTACTGTTTTGTTTGATTTGAGGTTTAACGTCCCCGTCAACACTATATAGGTCATTTCGGAGACGTTGCTTCCAATTTTGTGGGACTTTTACCCGACATTGAGATGAAACGACATTTCAAGCCCTGTCGCCCAATGAAACCAATAGAGAATTAGTACAACAACTAATCTCCCTTATGGCCCTTTATATTTACAAATTATACAAAAAAACAGAATCATATTTAATATGAGAATTTAAGGCAATGGTCACTCACTCAGACCACTCACACACTTATAGTTACTGATTGTACAGTTCATTATACAACAAATAAAAATAAAACAAAATACGAACTGATGATTAAATAATCAGCTGAATAAACAATTCATCAGCTGGATGAATGAATCCAGGGATGACAGATTGATAAATGAGTGAATGAATCAATGAATCATCAGCCATGAGAGAATCATCAACCAATTACCCAACCAGTGAATCTGATTGATCCATAAATGAATAAGTCCATGGACGAATCAGTCACTCAACCAATCAATCAACCAGTCAACTGATCAACCAATCAATCAGCCATTTATCAGCTAATCATATGGATAAAACCAATCTATCAATGTAGCCAATCAGTCGGTTAATTCGATAGTCTACTCAAAATCAGATAAGAAAAAAAGAAGTTTGTACAAAGGAGTTGTAGTATAAAGATAGGCATATCGAGAATGAATGAATAGAATAGAATAGAATACATGTATATACGAAATATTAAGATGTCTGAGTAAAATGAGTACCTAATCGATTCTAACAAAATTTATTATTTAGCCTTTCATCCATTTGATACATCTTGACTGAAAAGATTCAAGGGAAGGAGCACTTTTAACATTGAGATCAAGGCAACCCCAAATTACAGGACCTGAAAATGCTAAACTGCCTTTATATAATACTGCCCGCAGTTTTGGCAGCAAAAATTTGTCTGCACTCATTGAGCGTAAAACATGGGAGTCATGAGCATTAGTCAGAGCTTGCCTTATTGTGAATATTTCATTTATATATTCTGGAGTAATTCCATTTGGAACTTTATACATGAACGTGGCATTCCTGAAAAAGACTCTTTCAGACAAAGACAAACTCTTGAAATCATTCATAGACTGGTAACATTATTCGCATTGTAGTCTAGAATGATATTACATTGCACGTTTTTGAAGCTTTTCAATTTTCATTCAGTTTGTTTTAGTTGCGCTTCCCCAGACAATATTAGCATAGTCAAGGTGTGGTTGATTGTAACTTTTATAATAAATCACTCTGTGTTCTCTAGACAAATAACCATTTATTTTAGATAATAGCCGGATATTTTTTAGCCATTTTTTGCAATTTTGCTAACTTGTTCACCCCATGACAAATTGTTATCAATTTGTACTCCTAAAACTTTATCGCTGGTAACAGTACTTAAATTTCCATCAATTCTGTTTCTTCTTTGTCTTGTTGTGACCAGCATAGTTTTTGTCTTATCTATATTGATGATTGTTCCATTTTGTTTGCACCATGTGGCTAAGTCTATAATAGCTTCCTTTGATTTATTGATTTCATAAAGGGTTGCATCGTCTGCATAGAGATCAGTCATTGCCCTAGTATATAACGGAATGTCATTAATAAAGAGAAGAAATAAAAGTGGCCCTAGGATAGATCCTTCAGGCATTCCATATTTTGCAGTTTCTTGTTTTGAGAATGTGTTTTTAAAATATACTGTTTGACACCTTGTCGTCAGATAAGATTTGAACCAATTTAGAGAAATCTGATTTACTTCGTAAATTCCTAATTTATTAAGCAAAATGTTGTGATCAACCAGATTGAAAGCTTTCCTAAAATCTACAAAAACAACCCCTACTAATTCACCCTTATCAAGAGCCTTTAACCATTTTTCAACCATGTTAAGTAGTGCAGTTTCACAATAGTGGTTAACGGCCCCCGCCCATCGGGGCTTGAAAAATATATGGGCTGCATGATGCTTACCCGTCCATGCTAATAAACCCTATTGGTTTCATTGGGCGGCAGGGCCTGAGATGTCATTTCATCTCAATGTTGGGTAAAAGTCCCACAAAACTGGAAGCAAGCAACGTCTCCAAAATGACATTAACAGTGTTGACAGGAACGTTAAACCTCAAATCAAACAAAGAAACAAGCAAACAAATGTGGTTATGTTTGAAGCCTGACTGTGTAGTGTGCAAAACCATGTATTTTTCCAAGAAATGAAACAAAGATTCATGCACATGCTTTTCGAAAAGCTTGGAGATAACTGGTAGGATAGAAATGGGTCGAAAATTGTTGAGTCCCCCTTTGTGTAGTGGCTTAACTTTTGCGTGTTTCAATTTTTCTGGGAACAAACCACTTTTAATGCTTAAATTGCAGATATATGTTAAACTTTCTGCAATAAAGTGAGAGGCCATTTTCAAGAGCCGTGGGCCAACATCACCAGTCCCTGTAGATTTCTTGACATCCAAGTTATTCAATTGTTTGAATACTTTGTCAGGACTAAGTAAAGGTATGTCAAAGACAAAACAGTCTGGAATTTTTCTTTCACAATAATCCCTGGGCTTATAATGGTTGGAGGGTGTGATGGGCTCTTTTATGTTTTCAGCTATGATGACAAAAATTCAGTAAAAACATTTGCAATATCCTCTGGTTCATAAGTTTCATGGCTGCCAAATTTTATTGAATTAGTACTACTAGAAGAGTCAGACTTTTGCTTACCCGCCCCTAATTCGCTATACATTTTCCATATTGTTGTTGGTTCATTTTGTCCGTCTTCAATTAGCTTTTCATAGTTGTTCTTTTTTATCTTTTAATCAAGATGACTACCATATTCCTCCCATTTTTAATGACAGATTCCATCTGTCTATTCTTGCTGTGCTGCACGTTTAAAGTATTTCAGGCTTTTTCTTCCGGCTTTGACCGCCATAGAAATATGAGTCCGCACAAAATGTAGTCCGGTTTGGCGCAGTAATCCAAATTGTAAAAGCGTATTAGTTATCCTGTAAGGGTAAGACAAACTTTTGAAGCAAACGACTTGCCGATTCAGCATTTCATATGAATCAGCTGCATCATGCGACGGGTATACCCAGATGAATGCGGCGTCTGCTCAGCAGTCTGCTCAGGTTTTACACTGTTTTCTATCAGTGCTGTCAATATTTAATCCTTAAAGACCAGCCTGCTGTTGGGACTAGGTCAGCTGTAGACAAGAATATTAATGGGTTTTCTTTCTGACTTTCGAGGTCAAGTTTAGGTCAGTTACAACTTAGGTGTATATTGTCTTTGCGTGGAGAAATTGAAAAGCAAGGCTGTCCCTTTCAACCCTGGAATATGGTACAGATACTTAGTGTAGGTCCTGTGATATAATTCTAGGTGCCATATATTTAGCAAAATGGACGAGCCCAACTTCAGTGATGGAAGAGTGCACTCCAGAAACTCAAGGCAGTGAATACATCAAAGCACTGACAACACTCATGCCGTTTGTCTCTAAATACAGGCTGGTTATGAACGGGGACTTGGACTGATTCGTTTAAACTCAAGATGTTAGTAACTAATGCAAAAAGTGTAGAACAAGATCAGCACCGTGTTGTGTGGCTTTTGAACTGAGTTCACATTGTTTGTCAGATCCAACATTTGATTCATGCGCAGATTTTACAGATAACACTTACATGTACTCAACACTGACAAACGACGCGGCCATGTTTGGGTGGATTGTTTGGCATTCGACCCGAAGTTGATAATAAGAAAAGCGCTTCAGTGCTAATGTCTATGCCTATCACTGACTTGTCAGAATAACTTTTTGTCTTGTACAAAATAGCCGCAGTGAGATCGGGGTATTCCATAAGACGGAAGAGAGTTATCCTGGAATCATAGGGTGAGCTTGGCAAACAGTGTAGACCAAGATCAGACGCTGCCGAACGCGTCTTCTTATCAAAATCTCCACTATTTGTTTGGAATTTCAAAGTTAAATGAAACAGTTTAAATCTCAGCCCAGGCCTATTACTCCCACCTACACCCCACACTTTCAGTGTTTTGATTCTGAAACCAAACGATTACAACACGCTTAGGCACCATGCCCTTAAGCTAAAAAGGTTAAATCAATCAACCGTGACGTCTGGTTACCAGTCCGGCCACGTCGATCCTGCGCACCACCCTCACACCAGTACGGATAGAAACCTTATGTTCATGATCAAACTTTTGATGTGTTTATTGATTTATTTATACATTGTTTTGAGAGGGTAACGCAATTAGCTAAGTAGCTATTCTACCTTGCGGCCCTCCTTGAGAAAATCAACAAAAAACTATGTACACATATACAAATATCAGGCACAAAATTCATACAAAACACAAACAATGGCACATTGTATGAGGCATAGATGATAAGCAGTTCTAAAGTCATGTACATATCACATTTGCATCATTTAAAATGGGCAATAAATCCTTATGCCTTATTGTAAAGTCATTGTTTAGCCAATTAAAATAATGCATTATATGAAAAATAGCTTTAGAACGAGCGTATAAAACGTTTAAATAATATGAGTAAAGATACATATAATTAATCAAGTCACATGTCATGTAAGATCATAAGAGTATCTTTAGGTTAAAGGTTAAGTATCAGTCGTTTAAGCAAGTTAAATATCCTATGCTGCAGCGAACCTTGAAACTTTTCCGCGGGAAAAAATGTGCTTAATAATATGCACCTTAAGTGTAGCCGTGGCAAACCCAGAGTCTGGATAGCGAGCCCCCCTGCAATGTAGTAACATATTACATTACGTCACTCGGCACAGTATCTGATAGGCTCTAGGATTTAGCTCTAGGATTGATCATAACATACTTAAAATAATTTACGTATGCAATGACGATTAAAACTTGATTCGCAATGTAATAAAGTAGTTGCATATGATGATCAAAATGTGTATTCATATTTTAAGATAATGTCATCTTAAAAAAAGTACTAGAGTCTTAAAACGACGTAAAACAATCATGGAACTTAAATACATATCTGTATCACAGTTTTAAGTTGGGGTTTAAAATACAATAAGCACATAAGAACAAGTATCTGAGTAACAAGACACAAAAGTGAAATGGATTGAACAATATGTACTAAAATATTAAATTTGATATTCCGGTAAGATGACTAATGTCAGGGTTAAAATTTATACTAACCAATCATGTGAACGTGAAATTAAAATATTGCCCTGAGAGACTGCTTGAAACTTGAAAGTGTAGCCGAAGTTTTGACTGTTTGAGGCAGAGCGTTCCATAGCCTAGGGGCTGAACATGAGAAAGAGCCGTCGTAAAGTGCTGCCCGGGCTTTCGGCACATATAATGAGCCGTTGTTTGATGACCTCAGGTTTAAGGTATGAACCTCAGACATCGGTGTTAAAAGGTCTGTTATGTATTCCGGGGATAAATTATTTATTGCTCGATACGTCAGGACAGCTTTATTGTATTTAAGTCTATCTGGCACTGAAAACCATCCAAGACGATTAAACATTTCGGCGGAAGGGGTGTCGTAGTCTGTTTTCAAGATGATTCGGGCAGCGCGTTATTGCAATTTAGCAAGCCGTTCAATGTTTGCTCCAGTAGTTGATCCCCAGGTTACAGAACCGTAGTCAATACATGGGAGAATATAGCTCTGATAATATAGTTTTTGGATATGATACGGTACGTATGTTGCCAGCTGGCGTAACAGCGATATTTTAGATGAAATTATTGAACATAAGTGGTCTATATGGGCGGTCCATGAAAGGTTATCGTCAATATAGATTCCAAGAAGTTTCTGGTTAGTAACTGATTGTATGGCTGCATCATTATCGAGAATATTCAGTGGTCGGGAATTGCGCAATCGGATTTTGGATCCAACTTACATGCATTTCGTCTTGTTCTTGTGGACATTCATTTTGTTTTTCTTGCCCCACAATTTTGTGTTGTCGTACTCGCTTTGTAAAACTACCTCGATCTCATTTATGTTGTTGCTGTATGTATGAATAGTCGTATCATCCGCATATAAATCTGAGTAACATTTTTTAAGGTGTAGGGGAAGATCGTTGATATAGATAAGGAATAATGTAGGACCTAAAATAGAGCCCTGCGGCACGCCAGATTGGACGGTTGCGAAGTCCGTCAAGCCGTTTCCGTTCCCTGTGGCTTGTTGACGGGAATTTAAATATGAGTTAAACCATTTTATTGCAGAGGGATTAAATTTATATAGCTCAAGTATTTTTAGCAAGATTGCGTGGTCAACGAGATCAAATGTTTTGCGAAAATCAATAAAAAGGGCTCCTACCATGTCGCCCTTGTCAGTGCTTTCCGTCCAATCGTTTATAAGTTTGACTAGTGCGGTTTGACAACTATGTTTCGGTCTGAAACCGGATTGTGTAAAAGTTTAAATTTGTTCAGAAACGCCATGAGATGTTTGTTTATATGTTTTTCAAAAATTTTAGATATGGTTGACAAAATTGAAATAGGCCTATATTTAGAAGGATCATCTTTATCACCACCTTTATAGATTGGAGGAACCTTAGCAAGTTTCATTTTGGATGGAAACTGGCCTGTTGCAATACTTTTATTGATAAGCATTGCAAGTGATGGCGATAAGGCATTGGCTGCAAGTTTTACTATTTTTGGTCATAAACCGTCAAGCCCAGTGGACTTGGAGACCTCCAGCTTATTTATATGTAAAGTTACCAGTTCCGGTGTAATAAAAGGAATTATAAATTGTGTTTGAGAAGGAACTTTACTATTTACGAAATCACTGATTATATTCGCGTTGATATCACAACTATTTCCGATGGAATAGCTTGCATTAAGGATATCGGCAACTGATGCAAAGTACCTATTTAATTTGTTCGCGATGGCTTCAGAATCAGTAATAGTTTCGTCTCCAACGGTTACTTTTTCAGGCAAATTACTGGAAGCAGACGTGTCACCCTTATTCACGTCTCGTAAATGCTTCCATAAAAATTTGATGTCTTTAGAATTTGTGATACTGTTGGAAAAGTATTTGCGTTTTGATTGCCTTATGAGTTGTTTTGTTTTGTTGCAGTACTTTCTATAGTCATCCCACTGTTTTAGTTTTTTTGCATTTATCTCGAAATGCTTGCATACGAGTGATATCTGGGGTAAACCAGTCAGGCAAGCGCTTGGTTTTAACACGTTTAGTCTTAACTGGTGCGTTGTTATTCAGGTGCTTTAATACAAGTGAGTACCAGGCGCTGAGATATTCGTCAATATTTGATTTGTCTGCAACAAATGAGTTCAAATCGTTACTTATATCAAAATAAACTTCATTTCATCAAAGTATCTGTAACTGCGATAGGTTGTAGTTGTATGCCTATCTTTAAGAATTTTTGAATTCATTTTTCGTGTAAAGCAGATTGGAAAATGATCACTAAGAGATAGATTAGAAGTGAAACATTGTACTATATTACCTGGATGAGTCGTATACACGTGGTCGATTAATGTTTCAGTAGTTTCTGTGATCCTTGTAGGCTCTTTTACCAATTGTGATAAGTCAAATAAATTTGTGAGGTTGAGCCATTTGTTGTTTATACAAGCTTTGAGATCTATATTGAAGTCACCCATAAGGAGAATTTCAAGGCCAGTTGTTTGTGCTATGGAAAGCTCTTCCTCAAACAAGTCGACCCATTCATTCAATGCATTTGGTGGCCTATAGACTGTACGTAAAAGAAAAGGTTTCGAATTGGGTAGCTGAACTTCGGCCCAAAGTGTTTCTAAATTCGTATTCAGACCTACGCTTGTATCTTATTGTTTTCCTAAAGTACAGTAACAATCCTCCACCAGTTTTGTTTTTTGTGTCTGCTCTATCTTTTCTAAGAAACTCGTAACCTACAATCGCTACCTGGTTATCAGAGATAGTCGGTTCTAAAAAGGACTCACAAATACCCAGTATATCTGGACATGACTTACTGGCCATAATGATGCGAATCTCATCAATTTTTTAGACAATGTGCCTTATGTTAAGGTTACATAAGTGCAAACCTTTAGACTTAAATGACAAATAATAATCAAAAATGAGTTCCTTTAAGAGCAATTAAAACATTCATAAGAAAGAAGATGGGTCATACTACGTAGTTTCGGCTAATAAAGCCTCATCAGTGACCCTGTAATGATCCGGCAAAAAAGCCAGAGGAAACAAAGTGCAACTTTGCGAATTTCGAATAGGCAGTCGATTCAAAAACTGATATTGATCAAAATGGGGTCCAAATAATTAAAAACCTGTCTAGAATATGAGTCTAAACCAATAACAAGTCTGAATTTGCATTAACTGTTGTCTCTGGTACTAAGCAGGTAGGTTCGGTGGGATTTCTGTTCGGAGCAGAGTTGTGGATTAAACCTATTGGTGCATTTGTAACGAGAGGGTCACTGGGGTGCTCAGGATCTATGATAGGCCTTTCATTACAAGCAGAATGATTTTCTGTTTTCGTGGGCGGTCTCATGGATACTGTGTCGTTTGTTGGTAATGATAGTTTTATACGTCCATTTATTACCTATTGAGTAAAACGACCAGACACTCCCGAGTTCCTCCCGTTATACCAACACGTCTCAGTGTCATGGCTTTTTGTTTCACAAATATGACAGTATCTTGACAACGAGCGAGGGCCCCTATAATGAGGAGGCCTCGCTCCCTGCCGAGATCCCTGATACAGTCTTTTTGACTGAGCAGGTTTTCCATCTATGGTGACTTTGCATACTTTGTCTATGTTTGCTAATAGTTTTTGTTTACCATGTTGATTTAGGTGTATTTTATCCTTCCAAAGGTAGCTAGCAGGTAGTTCACCAGAGGCAAGTAGAAAATTATCGTAGTTGTCAACGAATTCAATGTCATTTTCCTCGCAAATAGATCTGAGTAGATCGTTATATGGTTCTAGATTAGTTGTCTTTCTTGGCAAGAGACCTGAGACAATAAGTCGACGATTCTCTGATGCTAAGCTCTCTAAGAGTTCAATATGGTCAGCGTCATTGCCGCCAATATGCAAAATAATGGTTTTGCACTCATCAATATTGTAGTTTTTAAGTTTATCTTTTATTGTTGTGGTAGTCGCTCCTGGGAAAGATCGTACTGTGGTCAGAGAGTTAAGTTCATTTGTTCGCACACGTTTCAGGATTGAGCTGGCTATTAATAAGGTTGGGTGTTTTATAGTCATTTTCATGCTTTCAGTTAGATCAATTTGATCTGTGATATCATCTTTATTCATGGTTGATTGGACACTCTTAGGGCCTAGTTGTGTCAACACTGGTAAACTATGAGCATTACTGATTTCATGTGTATTGGTTTGGGATTTTCGTTTTGGCTTTTGTTGTGGTTTCTTGAACTGTTTAACATTTGGAACGATTGGCTTAGCTTGGATCACTTTCGATTTGTTTGGAGCATCACTGGATTGTATAAGCTTCTCAGCGTGATTTTTCGGGTCATCTGTTTTGGTTTTTATCTTGTCCAGCACTGCTGTGGTTTTGTTCAGAATCTGGCAAGACTTTTGATCGAAAGCAGTTTTTATGGTTTTTGTGGTAGACTGGAGTGTTCAATAGATTCTGAAATGCACAAGTCCTTCCCATTCATCTGTCTTGTTAAAACTGTAATTCGATCGTTCACACTTTCAAAACGGTTCTCAACTTTCACGGATAGTGCTGGAACTGCTTTCAAATTGTTTCGTGTACAGTCTTTCAGATCATTTAACTCGAGTTTCATACTGTTGGTATTGAGTTTTATAGTTGTTATCATGTCTCTGCAGGTTTGACAGAGCCATATGCCCACGATCTCATCTTCTTTATATCCCAACACAAGTTCCATGAAACCACTGGGCACAAAGTGAACACCGGATCTGATCATGCTGCCGCTTTGAAGTAGGTTTGACTTTGCAAGTGTCGTAGCATTTTGAACTTTTTGACGAGGTTTTAGATTGAGTCTTGTCAGTACCACTCGTGCCATCAGTTTTAGTATCAGCGCTAGCGGCTTGTTTTAGCAAAGCCACACTGTCGTCTAAGCATATAGGATCCTCATTTTCCTGTTGTTCACTAATGTAAGGTCGTGCTTAGAAAAGAAGAAGCTATTTTTTTTCTCAAAAAGCATTTAGTGAGAGCGTATTGCAACACATTTCATTAAAGGATCGTAAGCGTGCCCCTCGACAGTTAGCAGCTGATCGGAAAGCGGATGACGTTGACTCTGATTTTGGGTGCCACATGTGTGTGATCTATCGTCTATTGGAGCGACATCTTACTATATACAATATACAGAAGACGCTAGTGGACGTCGACGTAGCGGAAGACCGACGTCCGTATGTCAAGATCGATTCGTCCGTCAGACGTATATGCGAAACAGATTTCCGCCGGCAGCTGCTACACTGTACCTGTAGATAAACAAGGGTTCTCAACTACCGACTAATAAGCACTGGCACTGATCGTCCTCCTTATGCGATGCACGTTTGAGAGCTTGACGTCCCTGTCGTGACCAAAGTTAACGCGTCGACACAGTACGGAACACTTACGCTAGTGCATGAAATACGTAAATTGGCGTCTAAGCGACTGACATATGCGTTTCAGTGACAACTCGCACTTCAGCGTGACTCACGCCGGTTGTCGTTTCCGGGTGTTTCGACGTATAGGTGTAAGGTATGCCGAGGCGACGCGTGCGTAACAGAACATGACATATCGGGTGAAATAAGTGTAATTGTGTGGCGAGCTTTTGCGTGTAGTTAGCGAACGCAGCTTAGTGTCATTAAGAACATTCAAGATCATAGCTGAGACGTGGATTGAACAGCGAGACGTTACATCAATCAAGTGCTTCGGCCTCGCATGGTTCCCTTTATTTGTTTACGCTCAGTATCCGGGATATCTTATCCAGCAGGATTTCGAGCGGGCTCATAGTGGTGTTCTTACTCAAAAATATCTTCAAGTCAATGGAATTCATGTACTGGACTAGCCAACCTTTCTCCTCCGATCTCTTTCCCACAGAGTAAATTTGGGTAGAGGTGTCCACAACTGACCAGACAAAAACTGTTATTTATGGACAGTAGCATTGTTTAAACTTGAATTTTAATGTTTGGTTTTGAAAACGTAAATAGTTTCTTTCAAAAATATGAAACATCGAACGCCAACCAGGAACCACAGCAACTAAGACAACTAGGCTTGTTTTAGGAACTTTTTAATTGTCAGTTAAACACAAGACCGCCTTTCAACACAAAGCAAATCCAATCCAGGTAGACAACTCCGCCAATCCACACAATCTCCAACTGCAACTGCAGTAAAAGTTAGATTAATTTAAAACCCTCCAGTTTGGGGTTCACCACATACTGGCGTGACCTCTTCTTCTTCTTCCTCTTTCCTTCTAGATGAGAACGTTATTCTACACATTTATTGCATGAGGATTTACGCAAATGAACATATGAACAAGATTAAACTCCTTTCAAAAGGTGCAAACACTTAGCAAGTAGCATAATACATGTATATAAACAATATGATATGGGAATGTGTGTCTAAAATGTCTCTGGTACATAGCAACTAAACCCCACTTAAAGCACATATGTATTCTGCACAAATCTCAACTTATTATGTTATTTCAGGACATAATCGTCCAAATATTTTGGACGTTTAATTTCTCGTTTGGGTCGTGATACTGACGGGGCACTCATTTGTGTAATCTCAGATGGACTAGAATCATGTGCAGGTTGACAGTCAGTGCTGTTATCTACTGGGCTAGCAATTATGATTGGATGATCATATTCTACGGGGCTTACTGGGTTTTCTGACTGAACCGGCAAACTAACTCCTGGGGCAGTGAGTGTTTCAGGTATAGCTACAGGAGGGGGCGGATGAGTATCAGTCAATATGTCTTCATCTTCGTCGTCAGTCAAGGGATCATTCCTTAGGAAGGGACGGGAAGACAAGGATTCTGTTGGAACTAAGTAGCATTCATCCCTTTTGACCTTGTATGAGGATGACCGTAATTGACTCCCAGAGAACTTTTTAATAAAGCACCATTCCACATCTGTGCTATCGACAAGATACCTGTTACGGGCTTTCGATTTATCCCTATCAGCGTATAGGTAGACCAAATCGCCTATGTCAATGGGATACGAACGGGCTGGTTTTCCGCTTTTATGTTTCGAAGTTTCGCTAGATGGATGATTTTGTTCGCGTAACTTTTGTTGCTTTAGGAGATTACTGCGGTCTGATACAGACAATTGTTCATGAGTGAACTGACTCCTTTTGAGTCCATAATTCCCTTGCAGATAACCCTGAGTAACGAATGCGAGAATTGAGTCTGGCTGTAGCTATGGCCAAACTGAGTGAGGAAACTGAACCTCCGCTCGGTTCTTGTCTTAAAAGCTCATCTTCCAATTCCTGAACTGCTCGTTCAGCAACAGGATTTTTGTTAGGATTTTTCACGCGACCGATTTCGAGACATAAGCGAAGTGATTTCAAAGTCTCGTCGTTTCTAAGAGCCACAAATCCCGGTGCAGGATCAACTCTTATTACAGCGCACGGCCCATCCCGTGGGTGTAACTCTGTGGATAGACAAGCTAAAGCATCTCGCAGGGTGCCTTGTTTCTCATCATTAATTAAGCAAGTTGACGTGTAAGAGGTAACCGTTTCGCGAAGTATGAGTATCAACTGCCGTTCCCGTTTAAGAACATCAGCAGCGAATGAAACTCCCGCGGTTTCTGGGGGATCTTCAGAAGACTGTTTTACAAGAAAATCAGGGAATGTTTGGAGAGACATGCACGTGTGACAAGTGTTATAACAGCGTTCAATAGCCTTTGGCAAATCTAGGGCATAGAAGTGACGCTTCATAACCTGTTCAAGTTGGTGCTTTGATGGGTGATTGAGCTTTATATGAAGGGCAGTTATCAAGCCATCAAGAACTGACCGAGGAATGATGATGAGTTCTGTGGATGGGACGAGGGGATCATTCCGGCGTACAATTAACATGCCATCTTTTGCGACCGTAGCGACATTAAGATACCTTTTGACATCCCTGATGTTTGTTGACTTTTTTGAGGGGCGTGTTCCTTGCTTAAGATGTGCATGCGTTCTTCTCAAATCTGGACAATCAGATTGTATGGTCAACCATGTAGACCGTGTTGTGAATGGTAATCGTGTCATGTTATATATAATATCTTGTACATGAACAGACCTGACAACGGAATCCTCTAACTGAATAATGAACGAACAAACCTGACAGCGTGGTTCTGTGCACTCGGGTGCATTTCGACTTGCGAAATCAGATGGAATATTGGCTGTTCCGTTAAGATGTCGTACGTTGATCTGATATCTACTGACTGTGGAAAGAAATGAGGTTACGCGTGGGCTTGCTGAGAACTCTCCCCTACAAAGCTTTTCAACTGCTTGTACACAAGGTTTGCTATCTGTCAATAAGCATGTATTGTGCTTGGACTGTATTATGTAGGGACTAAAGTGTTTTATGGCTGCTGCAATGCACAAAGCTTCTATTTCACATGGGAGCCAATTGACTTGATGCTTCCTAAGTTTGGCACTAAAGAAGCCAGCAAGTGAGAGTTTGTTATCACGGGAGACATACATGGTAGCACCGATACCGTGTTTGGTTACAGAGCCATCTGTGACAATCCAGAGTTGGTCATCAATGCGAGGTAACTTTATAGACCTGTGATTCTGAAGAGCTTTCTGGGCATTATAGAATTGTTGGTACAATTCATCAGACCAAGAAATTTTATCCTTGGATTGACCACCTGCTATAGCATTCTCTAAGGGAGAAATGTGAACAGAACAGTTTGGTAATACCCTACCAAGTACTTTGTATGCTCCGATAAATGAGCGCATGCCGCGAATGGTGTCAGGGGGAGAACATTTTGATAACACAGCAATCCTATGTGGACTTGCTGACAGTGCGCCTTGGGACCACACCCAACCAAGTATTGTGGTAGTACGAGGGCAGACGGTGGTTTTGGTAGGAGATAATTTTAGATTACATTTCTGTAGAGCTTCTAATACCTTTCTCCAATTACAGAGAAGTTCATCAAGTGTATTTCCTCCACAATACAAATCATCAGCCAACTTAGCCACTATTCCATCCTGAATGCAGTCACCTAGGACTCTGCAC
Organism: Lucinisca nassula; assembly: GCA_963580285.1. Classification (NCBI taxonomy): domain Eukaryota; kingdom Metazoa; phylum Mollusca; class Bivalvia; order Lucinida; family Lucinidae; genus Lucinisca; species Lucinisca nassula. The sequence continues at coordinate 59,180,021 of OY757010.1, forward strand.
ATGAGTTCTTCAAGTGCAGTTTCCGAACCCGGCATACCCATGGCGCAACGCGTATAAACTCGGACACCGCGATAAGGTGTAGCTACGCCGCAATATTTTATTGAGGTTTTAGACAAGGGAATCTGATAAAAGGCACTTGTCAAATCTGTAGTGATAAGGTAATTCCACTGAGCTATTTGACGTAAAGTGGAATCTACGTCTGGCATTAAAGATGGTTGTGGTTTACTATAACGACCTACATCTGCAAAGGCTGTAACCAATCGGTATCCCCCACTTGGTTTCTTAACAAGAAAAGAAGGGTTTAGGTATTCTGCCGTTACGCCTATAGATTCGGGACGTGTGAAAACACCCTGTTCTTCTAACTCGTCAAATTTCTGTTGTAGTTCAAGCAGTTTGTCGCGAGCATATTGAGGAACACGGCCTTTGCGCTGGGGAGGCTGAACAGGACCCATATTAATTGTTGCCTCAAACTGTCCCTTTGCACCATTATAGCCCTGTATTTTAGAATCAAATACCTCATCATAATCTTGGACCAATGTACGAAATTTTGACCTGTATGACTCTGGAAGGGTATTGTCAGGGTCGATAGTAACAGTACCTGAGTGAGAATCGGTCAAGGAGGAAGATGATTTGGGCACCTGTCCGTCAATGTCAGTGACTTCATCGTAGGGTAGGTCTCTGGTAAGTCGCACTTGACAAAAGTGTTCATTTTTGTGTAATGATAGAGGACTACTGGTATTATTAGGTATGCGAATTTTGTCACTGACAGCTTCTATGATACCTGGTGGTGGCCAATTTTGAGGTGATTTAACATTACCTATTCTAGCTTCAATAGCTACAGTACAATCAGGCTGTAAGTCAGACGGCAAAGCTATTTCTAAGTAATTCCCTGGCCAAATGACAGAAGTTGTCTCAGGTTTCAAAATATGGGCTTGAGTACGGCGTACACGATTATGTGAATCTGAGTGTAATGTGCCATATGTCACAATGACTGAATCCCCTATCAGTATCTGGTGCTTAGCTGGACGAACAGAAACATCATTATGTGCCATAAATGGAATTCCAGCCAAGATGTCTACGTCTAAATCGTTAACAACCAATGCCTCTAGTTTTAACTCAATGTTGTCTCTGCTGAGTAGAATATGAGTCTCACCCACAATAACAAGAGGTGTGATACCATCAGCTTGTAAAGCACTCTGTTTAGACTTTTTGATGACTGCTCCAATGTGATGAGCGACAGATGTTTTAATCATACTAATTTCAGCTCCTGTATCAAGCGTAATTTTGACTGGATATTCATTATAAAAGGCTTTGAAATGTGGAGACTGTTTTGTGCTCACAAGACGAGTAGATGGTATAACCTCATTGTCATGAGTGTGAGAGTCAACACTAATTTCTGTAGCACCACACGACTCCTCATCAGTGTCACTTTCTCTGCTCTCTTGTTGAGTACCATAAACTGTCCTTACTTTAGTCATATAGGATTTGTCATCTGCTGGTAAGTATTTACATTTACTAAGGAAGTGGTGAATTTTGCTACGCCCTGCCTGTTGACATAATGGACATACAGGACGCTTAGTGTCAGATGTTGTCTGCACGGGTAAACCTCTGGGTTTTACACTGGTTGAGTTTTTAAATGCTGTTCGTAACACTTTAGCCTCGGTAACAGAGTTAATTTCTTCAAGCAAAGAATCTAAAGCCTGAGATATCTCGGGTTTGATTGAAGCCAAAGTTTGGGATCTTAACTCCGTGCCATACCGTTGTTTAACGAGTGAAGGTAACTCTTTGTTAATCAACCTTAGCCATGTCAGCACGATAAAGTTTTCGAGGGACGGCGATAATTCCTCGTCGTCTGTTGGAATTTCTCCATGATGATGAATGGATCCATTTGATTGTAGAAGATTATCTTCTACGAAACTTTGAAGCCTTTGAAATAAGTCTTCGGGTCGTTCACCGGGTTCCAGTTTGATAGTGTTGAAGTCTATAAAGTGTGCTCCTGTAGACTGAAACCCATAATGTAGACGTATAGATTGCCAAATATTAGATACAGAGGTTGAGTTTTTAACAATAGTGTTCCTGGAGATAATGGGACAAAAGTTCGCTATCTGACCTAACATAAGTTCCAACTGCGTGACTTTTTGAGCCGCTGTTCGTCGGTTTGCGAGTGGAACGGCATCGTCGTCGACGACTAAACCCCTGATAGCGTTGGCAGGAGTTTTCTTCAACCATGTGAATCCGTCAACCAGAAACGGAGCGACGTTCTGATCTAGAGACAAGGTATATTGGAGATTTTGCCTCCACGCTTCAAAGGATGTGATTGTCTCTTGCTTAGTCAAGGACCACTGCTTTGGAGCCCTGATTTGAGCAGCCATTTTGTGTTGAAGTTGTGTAGTTACTGTATCAACTACAAATTGTTCCTTATGGCCAAGTCTAGTTTACACAGCCAATTTATGGCAGAGTCACGTGACCTATATTTTGATCAAGCTGAGTTTTCCTGATTTGTTTTGAGTGTCCGCACTTAGAAGTCGTCGGAAACGTGAGTCCTTTAACCGCTGCCACCACGCCAACCAGGAACCACAGCAACTAAGACAACTAGGCTTGTTTTAGGAACTTTTTAATTGTCAGTTAAACACAAGACCGCCTTTCAACACAAAGCAAATCCAATCCAGGTAGACAACTCCGCCAATCCACACAATCTCCAACTGCAACTGCAGTAAAAGTTAGATTAATTTAAAACCCTCTAGTTTGGGGTTCACCACATACTGGCGGAATGGCTTTTCATAATACCACCGGTCTATAGACATCTGCAAACATATCATATATTGGAATTTGCAGAACTACCTTTCTAAATTTTAAGCTCTTTTTAGAAAGGTTTTCAGTTTTAAGTTTGCACAGTGTTATGATTTTCTCATATAATCTGTCATTTCAGTGCCTTTGGCGCTTTGATTATAATCAGCAGTGTTACCAACTGCCTTCAAATGATCTCTTGTTTTGATGCCATCTATACCTGTTAACCAGTCGAACGCGCATCCGACTGAGCCGGCCAACATCAGGTTTACAAGTCCGTGAAATGAAGACCCCAACGAAAAACAAAAACACCACTTTAAATGTGGGGTTTACAGGGGTATTCAGTATTTCCTTATTTTTTGCTCAAACCCATATATAGATTGTAGGAACTCGTTAGAACCGTCTCACTAACGAGCAATCATAATCAGACTTAAGAAAAATATCAAACATTTTCATCTGAAAAAATATTAGATAGATAACAAGTCCGTGACATGGAGACCCCCCCCCCACACACACACACACATACACACCGACTTTATATGGGGGGCTTACGTGGGTATTGATTATTTCCTTATTTTTGCTCAAAAACATAGATTGTAGGTACTCGTTGGAACCGCCACACTGAGGTTGTTCTAACAAGCAATCATAATCTATATTTGAACCGGACTTAACAAAAATATTAAAAAATTTTATCTGAAAAAAATATTAGTTATATAGATAAGATAGACGTCATTTTAGCGCACGCTTTATGAAAACACGCCTATACAAATATCACCGAAAACAAATTTTTTAGATGAAAAATGGTGATATTTTTCTTATTTCTGTTCAAAATATAAATTGCGGGTACTCGTTAGAACCGCCTCATCGAGGCGGTTCTAACGAGTACCCACAATCTATATTTTAGATCAAAAATAAGAAAAATAAGGTTTGCCACTGTAACAATATAAAAGTGGCGTTCAAGGGGGTCAAAATTGTATAGACATGTATTCGTGATGGATGTGTTACCGTAATGCTGATGATTGTGGAGGCTCGTTACAATACGGCTCTAAGGGGTATCAGCATTGTTTGTTTGTTTGCTTGATTTGAGGTTTAACGTCCCCGTCAACACTGTAAAGGTCATTTTGGAGACGTTGCTTCCAATTCTGTTGAACTTTTATACGACATTGAGATGAACTGACTTCTCAAGCCCTGTCGCCCAATGAAACCAATAGGTTTTATAAGCATGGACGGTCTGACTCGCACCGGTTTGCCTGGGCAGGCTTAGATCCTGTAAACGGTTTACCAGCACTCGTGTGCGGTCGGATTTCAGCTCTGCGTGGAAGCATCATGCAGCCCATCTATTCCTTCAAGCCCCGATGGGCGGGGCCGCCAAGGGGTTTCAACATTGGTTTGGAGCAGCAATAAAGAATTTTATGCATTTCCTTTTTTTACTTTCCGTTATAACGGATGTTTTACACATAAGGATAACTTGGTCAATTCGTTCAGGGTTCCAAAATGATCATTTTACTGGCCATAATTTATTGAGGTGGTTTTAACGAGCACTCATAATCTATGTTTCTGAGCAGCAGTAAGGAAAATAATGTTTTTCCCGTTAACCCAATCAGCTGCTCAAACTGTCCCAATCAGGACAAATGCACTGATATCAATGTTCGGGTCATTGATTATCGCTGTTCAGTATAATTCCGATCACGTTAACAAGATGACACCCCTCTTAACCCCACTTTATATAGCGAAAACTGGGATTTACACTTCTGCTATTAGACATAGGTTGTTGGTACTCGTTAGAACCTTCGCCCACGTCCGTCGGAGCTTGAAGAAATAGATGGGCTGCATGATGCTTCCACGCAAAGCAGAAACCGACTGCACACGGCTTAGAGGATCTAAGCCTGCCCAGGTAAAGCGGTGCCAGTCGGACTGTCCATGTTCATAAACCCCACTGGTTTCATTGGATGACAGGGCTTGAGATGTCATTTCATCTCAATGTCGGGGTAATTGGAAGCAACGTCTCCAAAATGGCAAAAATAGTGTTGACGGGGACGTTAAACCTCAAATCAAACAATCAAACTCGTTAGAACCGCCTCTATGAGGCGGTTCTATGAAGCACCCACGACCTATGTTTCGAGTATAAATAAGAAAAAATTCGCAATGTTTCATCGGAAAAGTAGGCATTTGGAGAATGAAAGAATGCACTATATTATACGGGTGTATTATGGCCACCTTTGGGAGTCTTCAAAGATTGTCTTTAAGACCATTTTTGAAAAGTCGTTAAGTCGGTCTGCTACCAGTGGACAGTAGAAAAGACACACACAGGGAAGGAAGAAAAATGAAACCTTTTAGATATGAATTCGTCTTCGTTTTAGCCAGAATTTCACAATGTACATGTACAGAACTGACCTTTATCCACACTGAATATACACAAAGCGTTTAGAAAAATTAGAAAACATTTATTGACTACCAGTCTATTTATAGGGGTATTTTAAATATTTTATTATAATGCCAAATAACAAAAGAAGTCGGGTAGGTTGGATAGGTCGAATAACCAATAACCATTGGTCATCGAAGAGATATAAATCTGTAAAGAATATACTGCTTGGTCTGTTCGTAATTACTTCCCCTTACAAGAACAGACTAAATCAGCTGGATGAGATTGCCAGGTAGAAGAAAGTTGTTTTATTTAAAGACTGTCTTTAAATTTAAGAACTTTTTAGTTTGCAAATTTTGTTTTCGAGCATTTTAATGTTATAGTCCGTCTGAAACTTTCATCACTTTTAGTTGTCAGAAAAGCTGTCTGTCGAAGCGAGTGGTCGGTATATTGACAAAATGATAAAATCGTTATACACATTCATTCCTGAGTTCATTTTACCAATGAATCTTATTAGAAAACCTGTTTTTTTCTGAGAACTCTTCAATTATGGTGGAAGGAATTTAATTAAATAGAGACAACTATATAATTTGCAGTTACACATACTTAAATATTCCATAGATAACGGCCATATTACTATATTTACATTTCGAGTGTAAAGTCTAATGTAAACCTATAGAAAACAATTGCGTTCATACTTCCATGAACGCATCGAATCACATGATTTTCAGTGACGTTAAGTGACGTCATTCTAAACCATTGTTCTCTACGGGCGTTGATGACGTCAACGCTGCTCCGCTCTTTGTAGAAAAACAGCGGGTAAATGTGTTTCAGCTTTAAAAGTTTGCCCTACAAGCATTTTTTCGCCCAGTGATGAGGGGCAAATAATGTAAATATAAAAAATAAACTTAATTTTTCTGCTTTCCATGAAAGTATGAACGACAGTGGGTCGCTAGCAAAGTTAACATGAACCCCTTCGGGGTTCATTTACTTTGCACGCGGCCCACTGCGTTCATACTTCCATGAACTGCAGAAAAATAAATTGCATTTCTTAAATAAACAGCAAAGTGCGTTTTTTCCGTTTTACACCATTTTCATTATTTTATTTGTGTCAGTCTTTAAATTCACAGACTATAGTCTTTAAATTTAAAGACAGTCTTTCTTCTACCTGATTGTGGGTCATCGTTAGAATACACAAAATATATGTTTGAAGCAGAAATAAGAAGAAAAAAAAAAAAACTCCAGGATAATCATGTAGACATAGAATGTGGGACATCGGTAAAACCGCCTCACTGAGGCGTTTCTAACGATGACCATCCCCCCCCACACACACACACACACCATCCCAGAATCTATGTTTGAAAAATAAGAAAAACTCCATTTTTGAGCTGGAATAAGGGGAATAATATAGACTGACAGTATATATTGCAGAATATCAGCCCTTTTTAAGCTTACCCAGTCAGACATCCGCTTTAAGAGCATTATAATGCTATATTTTTTAGCTTTTGAACTTGAAATCAATGAACTGTACATGAGCATAAAGTACCGTCCCAGAGAATGTTTGAAGCAGAAGTAAGAAAAATTACCGCGTTTGAGCTAGAATAAGGGTAATATTGTACACGCTTGTAAATGCAATTGCTATGGTTTACAGAGGGTGGAGACAGTCATTGCAGGAGCATGTTTACTTGATGAAAAATTCACCTCTTCATAAATTTCACAGTCTCAGTATCTCTTAAGGGGGTTAACTTTTGCTTATCCTTCTATGAATGAACACGTATGTTAAGACAAATTGGAACACCTGGCAGGTTTTTTCGCCATTTTCCAAAGGGAGGCAACTTTCGGGTCTTCCTTTTCGGTTGTCTATAAACTCTGTTCCAATGAAAAAGGGGTCTACTCTTAAAGGAAAGAATTTACTCCTCAGTGAATATATATACTTAGCAGTGAAATCAATGCATATCTGAAACAAAGCAAATGATATTTTTTCATTGTGAAAAGATTTGATATTTTACTGTGTGAAAAATAGCATGACCATGCTTTTGTGATAGAAGCAGCCAAGACTACCTTTGACGTATGAAATAAAATTATAATAATAATAATTATAAACATTGTTTCAATACATTACAAAAACACGCCTATTCAAATTAAATTTATTCTCCACCAAAATATGAAACTTTTCAGATATTAAAAAATTCTGATATTTTTCTTACCATAGATTGTGGGATCTCTTTAGAACCGTCTCGGCGAGGCCGCCCCGGCGACGCAGTTCTAACGAGTACCCACAATCTGCGTTTTGAGCAGAAGTAAGAAAAATAATGTATTCCCCTGTAAACCCCCAGTTTAACTATATAAAAGTGGGGTTTTAGGGGGTCAAAATATATTTGCGTGTTTTCGTGATGCTTTCATCTCGTGTGTTTTGTTTTTGTTTGATTTGAGGTTTAACGTCCCCGTCAACACTGTACAGGTAATTTTGGAGACGTTGCTTCAAATTTTGTGGGACTTTTACACGACATTGAGATGAAATGACATCTCAAGCCCTGTCGACCAATGAAACCAATAGGGTTTATAAGCATGGACTCATCTCGTGTGTTGAAAACATCAGAAATTTCAAAGCACATTATGAAATACAGTAAAATTCCTCAATTAAGACCACCTTTGGGACTGTTCAAAAGTGGTCTTAAGAGGACATTGTGTACAGAAAACACGGGAAAGAATAGCTGCACCCTTATAAATATTTTAGTCTTAATTTTAGGTGATCTTAATAGCGGAATTTCACTGTATTATAGTTTGGTATTTTCACCTCAAAAAAGTAAATATACCATGTACAATAGTAAAGAAAATATAAGACTCTTTAATGAGTGTGGTTTCGATATATGCGTTTCCGATCAGGGGAGGGATGGCTGGGCAGCACGGAACCGAGGTCCATCAGCTCAAGCGTACCCTACCATCACCCAACCCCTAGCGTTCGAAACGTCCATACCGTATCTATATACAAATAAAAAATGTTCAAAACCACAACATTACTTATCTATTCACACATCACTTACTTTTTTTAACCCTTTTTGTACCAAATGGACTCTTCATGTAGCAAAAGTCCATTTCAAAATTTAGGGGTGTCAGGTTTAGTTTTCTTCAAATTTTGTTTGGAAAATGGCTTAACTGTTTGCCAGGCTACCGGATTTAGGGTTTCTGGTACTAAATGGGTTAAACAAGATCTGTGCATAGTTATACATCTGTTACATGTGGGTTTACGGCGTCCCGCAAACCCCCATGCTGACAAGACAACCGAGCGTGATCTCTGACAGGTGTACGGGCAGCTGTGGGGTAAGGCACAAGAAAGATGTTAGATGAATGACATGAATTATTTACAGTATCTACATACAACACTTACTAACATAAAACATCACAATTTGTTGCTTCTGTAGCCAACTCACGACGTCCGCTCCGAAGGCAAAACAATGTTCTGTGCTCGGAACGGGTGACGTGAATACCTACAGAAGCAAACAACCAAAACAACAACAAAAACAAAAAAAGAAACAACACAAGACGCGACTGGCCAGTTTATAACTTAGGGTGAATCCCCCACTCGCGTGAAACTTCCTCTCGCGAACTAGTAGAACTAGTCTATCAACATAGTTGATAATCTTAGGTTTAGCGATCACGTTTGCTGATCAGAGGTTTACTGATCGTCTAAATGACCTGCAGGTTAATTGACCTCTTCCATGGTCTCACATTTGTTTACAACGAACAATGATCTAGATTCTGCTTCTACCCTGGTAGGCGCTGATTACGGCGGTCTGTCCGCCCTTGCTGGACCCTAACGCCTAGCGTCGTACCAGTACCTGCTGCTATGAAGCAGGGAGCAGCAGGTCACACATTGTTGTGCCTGCAAATTACGATAACTGGACTAGAAACGAGTCACAAAACATACATGCTATATCATGATCCCCCTCCCGGAGAAGTAAGAATATGTTCATGCATATACCGTTATTGCGCATGCGCCGACCAGACATACAGGCTGATTAGTGCATGCGACAAATAACCGTACAGCAGAACTCAACTTGACTGTGCATCAAATTATCAGCACCCAGCGCTTGACACAATAATACTCAAAGTTCATGTTTCCTTACTGAGCACTACAGAAATCAATTAATGCTCACTACTACTGAGCATAATACTCATCAAATTTGTGCTCACTACATTATCACAAGTAAGAGGCAATTGAACAGACCACGCCTTTGCGCTATCTGGCCAGCTGCCAATTACAGGAAAAATAACAATCTCTATTTCATATCCTTCTCCGCGACACGGCTCACAAATATAGCTATTCACAAATTCATTACATTAATAACAGATAGAAACTACAAACAGAAGATTTTCATCTATAATCCACAACATTTGTTAGTGTCTCATAAGGGCCAACACTGTTTGCCGTAAATTCTCTCTGTATTTGGTAGGCACCCCGTCACAACCGTCATAAGGGCCAACACTGTTTGCCGTAAATTCTCTCTGTATTTGGTAGGCACCCCGTCACAACCGTCCTCGCGACGCCGATGACGCAGCTGACGTCATCCCCGCCGCTCAGGCCGTTATGACGTGTGGCGACCAAATACTCCCACTTATCATCATCACGTTCTTTATATGTACATACATGCACAAACTGAGTTATCAGACAAAAACGGCATCATTACAAAATGAACTCGTAATTCTTCTTGAACAAAATTATTTCTAATCAACGTGAACATGCTTGTAAAATAAAATTCATTACGGTTCATCATCACGGATAACCCAACAGGCTCTTGTAAGAGTTTGCCCTGATGATGAAGATATGGTTAAACCCGTCTTAAGTTTACGTCCCCTCTACACCTAATATCATATTGGGACGGAACCACGGTTTTCTAACCACAGCTAGTCAAAAGTCATGGATCAAACAAGTGACCCGGCGTTTATTAATTACATTCTACAAAAGGGGTGTAAAAGCCTAAATGAATCTAGAATGAGCGGGTGTCCAACCTTTACGTCTCACCAACATCTAGGGTCAGCATGAGACAGGACCTCACTTAGAAAGACTCATTCTACTACTGGAGAAGCCTGGGATCGATCCTGCGACGTCTAGCTGGCAAAGCTAGTAGCCTAATCACTACAGGCCTCAACAGTGAATTCAGAATAGGCTTCAGAAAGTTGGGGTATACTAGAAGTAAACCCCTCCAAAACCTACAAGCATGTTCATACAAAAATAATACTAAACATAGATTTAACATACCTTTCAATATACTTTCTATTTCCCCGTCACAATGTTGTGTTCACTCTTACAACTTGACCTGCTGCTTAAGTGTTGGTTTTTTTTCAGGGTTTATATATATCTATGAATACTACCGGAAAATCATGCCTACTCATATTACCTTGCTCAATTCGTGGCGAGGTGGAGATACCGGCCACAAACAAAGCCAGATAGCAAAAATCGAGTAGATAATGGATTTGCGTTCAAATAGTATATTTCCCATAGGAAAAATTGATGAAACGACCCTATAATCAATGACATGACTCCTGTCAAAACGAACACCCACACAACACGTGACGGGAATAAAAATCATTTGGCACAATTTGGCGGTTGGCGATTCTTAGGCAAATTCTATAAGACTCGGCCTTTTAGCGGCCCCCTGTATTGTAAAAACAGCTCTCTATAAACCACTCATGCATACATCGTATGATATGTGCATCACTTGTTCATGGAGCCGCACAGTTTGCGTACCATATTTCACCTAAAATATTTCACTCGCACCGCCCTACCATATATCTACTAAAATAATTTAGATGTGCATAAGCACCAGAGAGGTTTCCTATTCCATCTCGTAACAAAGGTTTCCCCTTTTGGAGAAAAAACAATCAGAAATGTTTTTTCTTTGTGTATAGAGATGGAATAGGATGAACCTATCTAAACAAGACAGCTATTTACACAACAACCGTGCGAAGAATTACCTACTAAGGTAGTCTGCCCCCAAATTTTCTTGGCCCCGAATTGCAACAATCCGAAATCTATACGGCTGTAGTTTCATTGCCCAACGCATAATTCGAGGATTGAGAACTTTTGCTGTTTGCATATAAGACAAGGGCTTGTGGTCTGTCTCAAGCAGGAATTCTACTCCGTAAAGATACTTGCGAAATTTCTCAACACCCCAGATAATAGCCAAACATTCCTTCTCTATTACAGAATAGTTTTTCTCACGAGGCAAAAGTTTCTTGCTGGCATAAGCAATGGGAAGTCGTCCTTCCCCTTCAAATTCTTGGAGCAAAACGGCTCCTATACCAACATCAGAAGCGTCCGTCCGGAGTATGAACGGATTCCCATCATGAAAGATAGGAAGACGAAGAATAGGACTAGACGTGAGTCTATTCTTCAGGGTCTGGAAAGCCTTTTCATGATGGTCCTGCCAGTCTGTGATCTTGTTTGGTCTACTTTTCTTAGTTAAATCTGTCAAAGGGGAAGCAATAGATGAGAAATTTGGAATGAAACGGAGGTAGAAACCAGCCAACCCAAGAAATGACTTTATTTGTCTCTTAGTAGAAGGTCGAGGAGCATCTTTTATAGCTTGTATCTTGTCTTCTTGCGGTCTAACTGACTGATCAGCTACACTGTGACCAAGACATTCGATACTGCTATACCCAATCATACACTTGGAAGGTTTTGCCGTCAACTTGGCTGTCCTGAGTCTATCTAAAACTTCACGTAATGACGTCAAGTGGTCTTTCCAAGTTTCGGTAAAGATCCACATATCATCGACGAAGCTATCAACGTTAGAAAGTTCGGACAGAATCTTTCTCATCAACCTGCAAAATGTTGCTCCTGAGTTTACCAAACCGAAGGGCATAGTTTTGAATTGAAACAAGCCTTTGGGGGTTTCGAACGCAGTTAGGGGTTTTGCCTTAGACGTCATTTTTACCTGCCAATAACCTTTTGACAAATCTAATTTGCTAAAGTATTTGTGCCCCGACATTCTATTTATAACCTCCTCCATATTTGGCATTGGTTCTGCATCGAACTCCGTCACTTTATTAAGTTTACGGAAGTCAATGCAGAACCGCACCGAACCATCTTTTTTAGGGACAAGTACTACAGGGGATGAGTATGGAGATATTGATGGCTCAATAACTCCTAAATCTAACATATCTTGAATTTCCTTTTCCATTACATCCCGTACTTTATATGGTATTGCATAACCTTTTGACCTCACTGGTTCCGTCGTCAGCAACTTTATGTCGTGTTCTATTTGGTCAGTTCGTCCTGGTACACTGGACAGTACGTCCGGGTATTCTTTTATCAACGTCTCTATTTCTTTACGCTGATCCTGCGTTAACATTTCTGAAATATTGACGTCCTTAAACGTCTCTGGTTGCTTTGCAGTAGGAAAAGCGCAATCTTCCAATGAGAATTCGTCAACGTCATCATTTTCAGTTGACGGAATGGACTCTACAGAAAGCAAGCAATGTGACGTCACATTCTGACGTTCCACATATTGCTTCAGTATGTTAGCGTGATATGTGTTAACATTTCCATTGACGTCAATCTTATAATCCATTCTGTTCACTACCTCAACCACTTCATAAGGACCTTTCCATTGAAGCAATAATTTATTACTGTCTGTCGGTAGTAACAACAGCACTTTATCGCCGACGTCAAATTTACGCGACCTCGCGCCTTTATCATAATAAGCTTTCTGCTTAATCTGAACCTTCTTTAAATTATCACGCGCTAATTTGCATGTCTGCTCTAACCGTTCCCTAAGCTCAATAACGTATTGATACGTCGAAAGAACTTGCTCATCGCGTACCTCTTCAGCCCATAATTCTCTTAATATTGCCATTGGACCTCTGACGTTACGTCCATATAACAACTCAAAAGGGGAGTATCCTAAAGACTCTTGTGGGACTTCCCTTACCGCAAATAATAAAGCTGGAAGATATTTATCCCAATCTTTTGGACGTTCAGCACACATGCGACGTAACATCTGCTTTAACGTAGCGTGGAAACGCTCTATCAGTCCGTTGCAAATTGGGTGTCTCGGACTACACGTTAACTGTTGAAGAGAAAGAAGTCTGCTGACTTCCTTCATTACCTCAGCAGTGAACTGTGATCCACAATCAGTCAACATTTCATCAGGAATGCCAACCCTACTAAACATTTCAATAAGCGCTTCCGCGACACGTTCCGTCTCAATACTCGGTAAAGCTATCGCCTCTGGATACCTTGTCGCATAATCTATCATGGTTAAAATATACCGAGATTTCCTATCAGATCGAGGCTCAATTGGACCAACTATGTCCACTGCCACCCTCTTAAATGGCGTATCAATCAATGGCATTTTTCCTAGAGGTACTTTAGTGACCCGACCTTTCTGAATAGTTCTCTGACAAATATCACAAGATTTACAAAATCTAGCGACATCACCGCAAATACCGGGCCAGTAAAACTCAGTTACAACTCTATCCAATGTCTTCCTAATACCCATATGTCCAGACATAAGCGTTTCATGAGCCAGTTTCAACACCTTTCCTCGGAAACTTTGAGGGACCACAAGTTGGAAAGAGACTTTGTTACCCTTGGTGAACTCCCTATATGCCAAACCTTTTTTCTCAATAAACCTAGTTTCACCTCGGTTTAAACCACGACTCACAGTCTTGTTCCCAGATACAACCCTTTTCCTGATGTTTTCCAAAGTTGGATCATCAACCTGAGCTTGCTTGAAAGCCTCCTTGTCATCGTTAATGATCTGATCGGGAACCTTAAGTTTTCTGTAAGGCTTCTCATCCTGCCTAGTTTGAGACCTAGTTACAGCCGCGGCTGAGAAATGAGACATATCAGGAAGTTTTGATCCATCAATGTTACCGATAACCAAATCGTACAACGTATCATCCATACACAAAGCTTCAGCTTTCCCAGTGAAAAAAGGACAATCAATGTCAATCATCGCCAAAGGATACCTTTGTGTGGATTCATCAATCAACGTAACATTTGATTCCTTACCTATTAACTGACTATCCGAAACCAAACTTCTCCGAACGACACAGCCTGTACACCCAGTATCTCTTAATACAACCACCTTTTTATTATTAACCAATCCTTGTGCCGTCGGTAACCTTGCCTTTAAGAAGTAACAGACACCTTCCCTAGTTTCCTTACTACACTCCTCCCTATCCGAAATCAAAGGATCACCAACCTTATTTTCAAAAATACTTCCAATCTCATCACCTTTCCTAGTTACTTCCGTTTGACAAAAACTAACTTGGTGTGCTGCGCCACGTGGTGTGCTATTATTTTTACCGCGTCCGCGAAAAGACCCTCTAAAATTACCACGACCACGTGTATAACCACGACCTACATTCTGCGTATTCTCATTCTTAACCTGAGAACCTTGAGCCTCTACGCGCGTGTTAAAATTTTCCTTAACACCGCTATCCCCAACTCCAGTTGCTCCTACCTCTGCGCTATACAATTGTTTCCTGTCGGGGTTCTTAAAACATTTAATTGTTAATTGCCCCTTACCGCATATGCTACACTTGATATCCGGTCTACCACTCGGTTTGTTCGAGTCAACTTTGTCCTGTTTCCCCTGCGCTGCGCCTCTATTATCGCGTTGCCCCTTATTAATGCAACTATATACGCCCCCGCGCGCTTCTGCAAACAAATCTGCCTCCCTAGCCATTTCATCTAAATTACCAAACTGTTTTGGCTTCAGATGTACATACAGTTCTCTATTACATGACTCCAGGAACTGATCCCTTGCCATGAAATCACAGACAGCCGGAAAAGATTTTTCTATCTTTGCCATATTAAGCCATTTTTCTAAATAACTTCTCAGTCTACTACTGAACTGTATGAACGTTTCTGATTTCTCGGGCCTACTATAACGAAACTGCTTCCTAAATCCGCGCTCTGTCATGTCAAAATTCTTTAATAAAGCGTCCTTTAACTTTTCATAATCCGCCGCATCCTCATTTGACAACCGGTCATATACATCAAGTGCGCGCCCTTTGAGCAATGCACTTAAATACGCGGCCCAAACACTCTTATCCCATTTATTAGCCGTAGCATATTTCTAAAAAACCTAGATAAATAACTATCCATTTTATCTTTACCCTCTTCAAAATAAGGTAAATTAGGATCCCGGGCATGAGCCACCTTCTCAGCTTTTTGCTTTTCAAATTCTAGCTCGAGCTTCGCTCTCTGCATTTCTAACTGATTCCTTAATTCTTGGTGCTGTAGCTCAAACCCATGTTTTATTTGTTCTAAATGGGCCTCACTAATCTCTTTTGCCTCCCTTTCAGTCTGAATGCGTGCCATTTCAAGTTCCTTATTAACATTCAACATAGCTAGTTCATGTGCCCTTTCCTTTTCCTTTTCCCTTTCCTTTTCTTCTAACTTAGCTAGTTCATGTGCCCTTTCCTTTTCCTTTTCCTCTAACCTTAACCTTTCTAAATCCCTTTGCTCTTGCCTTTCCGCCCGCTCAATATCTTGCTGCTCTTTAACAAAACCTTGTAACTCCTTCCCCTCATAACCTAAGTCCTTTCCCATTTGCATTAAACGCTCCATTATTGATAACGTAAATCTCACGTTACAATCAAAACCACTATAAACTGATCAGTTATGATCAGTGATGATTGAATGGGCTTAACTAAAACGTTAAGATATGTGTTATACGCGTTAATCTAACTAAAACGTTAGTTATTAAAGCACACGCGATTTGAAATGTCAAATGCTTTTAGCAAAGTATGACGTTGCGTACTGGTAGTCTAATATGACGTCATAAACCGACGACGTTTACAGTAAAATGCTACAATCCGAAGTTTCATCACATTACAAAACTCCGATCATAACAAGTCACCATTACTGTTTCTATTACGTCATACCTAACCTCAAGCCACTGCGTAAATATTAACGCTACCGTTATGTCAACGTCAATAAATTGTTAACGTCACTACGTCAGAACCATGTGTGGGTAAGATCAATTAGTAACTCCAGTTTAACTTAGTATAATGTCAGGTAACACAACTAAGTGGGGTCTACTTAAGTTTTTCGTTACCAAGAAAAAGTGGGGTTTGCCTTGCCTTCCTGCTCAGAAATTATCGACTTGTCAGTATCCATTCAGTTGAATACATGGGTTTCGCACTTCATCAACGCAGGAAGGAAGATTCAAGTTAATTTCTAAATGTGGCTGTCAATACATTTTTTTTTTTTTTTTTTTAAATTGATGATTCAGAGTATCAATGTGCTGTTCCACAGCCGGGAACACCAGCCAGAGATCAAATCCTCACTTCACTGACACCAAATGTTACATGTGGGTTTACGGCGTCCCGCAAACCCCCATGCTGACAAGACAACCGAGCGTGATCTCTGACAGGTGTACGGGCAGCTGTGGGGTAAGGCACAAGAAAGATGTTAGATGAATGACATGAATTATTTACAGTATCTACATACAACACTTACTAACATAAAACATCACAATTTGTTGCTTCTGTAGCCAACTCACGACGTCCGCTCCGAAGGCAAAACAATGTTCTGTGCTCGGAACGGGTGACGTGAATACCTACAGAAGCAAACAACCAAAACAACAACAAAAACAAAAAAAGAAACAACACAAGACGCGACTGGCCAGTTTATAACTTAGGGTGAATCCCCCACTCGCGTGAAACTTCCTCTCGCGAACTAGTAGAACTAGTCTATCAACATAGTTGATAATCTTAGGTTTAGCGATCACGTTTGCTGATCAGAGGTTTAGTGATCGTCTAAATGACCTGCAGGTTAATTGACCTCTTCCATGGTCTCACATTTGTTTACAACGAACAATGATCTAGATTCTGCTTCTACCCTGGTAGGCGCTGATTACGGCGGTCTGTCCGCCCTTGCTGGACCCTAACGCCTAGCGTCGTACCAGTACCTGCTGCTATGAAGCAGGGAGCAGCAGGTCACACATTGTTGTGCCTGCAAATTACGATAACTGGACTAGAAACGAGTCACAAAACATACATGCTATATCATGATCCCCCTCCCGGAGAAGTAAGAATATGTTCATGCATATACCGTTATTGCGCATGCGCCGACCAGACATACAGGCTGATTAGTGCATGCGACAAATAACCGTACAGCAGAACTCAACTTGACTGTGCATCAAATTATCAGCACCCAGCGCTTGACACAATAATACTCAAAGTTCATGTTTCCTTACTGAGCACTACAGAAATCAATTAATGCTCACTACTACTGAGCATAATACTCATCAAATTTGTGCTCACTACATTATCACAAGTAAGAGGCAATTGAACAGACCACGCCTTTGCGCTATCTGGCCAGCTGCCAATTACAGGAAACATAACAATCTCTATTTCATATCCTTCTCCGCGACACGGCTCACAAATATAGCTATTCACAAATTCATTACATTAATAACAGATAGAAACTACAAACAGAAGATTTTCATCTATAATCCACAACATTTGTTAGTGTCTCATAAGGGCCAACACTGTTTGCCGTAAATTCTCTCTGTATTTGGTAGGCACCCCGTCACAACCGTCCTCGCGACGCCGATGACGCAGCTGACGTCATCCCCGCCGCTCAGGCCGTTATGACGTGTGGCGACCAAATACTCCCACTTATCATCATCACGTTCTTTATATGTACATACATGCACAAACTGAGTTATCAGACAAAAACGGCATCATTACAAAATGAACTCGTAATTCTTCTTGAACAAAATTATTTCTAATCAACGTGAACATGCTTGTAAAATAAAATTCAATACGGTTCATCATCACGGATAACCCAACAGGCTCTTGTAAGAGTTTGCCCTGATGATGAAGATATGGTTAAACCCGTCTTAAGTTTACGTCCCCTCTACACCTAATATCATATTGGGACGGAACCACGGTTTTCTAACCACATCTAGTCAAAAGTCATGGATCAAACAAGTGACCCGGCGTTTATTACTTACATTCTACAAAAGGGGTGTAAAAGCCTAAATGAATCTAGAATGAGCGGGTGTCCAACCTTTACGTCTCACCAACATCTAGGGTCAGCATGAGACAGGACCTCACTTAGAAAGACTCATTCTACTACTGGAGAAGCCTGGGATCGATCCTGCGACGTCTAGCTGGCAAAGCTAGTAGCCTAATCACTACAGGCCTCAACAGTGAATTCAGAATAGGCTTCAGAAAGTTGGGGTATACTAGAAGTAAACCCCTCCAAAACCTACAAGCATGTTCATACAAAAATAATACTAAATATAGATTTAACATACCTTTCAATATACTTTCTATTTCCCCGTCACAATGTTGTGTTCACTCTTACAACTTGACCTGCTGCTGAAGTGTTGGTTTTTTTCAGGGTTTATATATCTATGAATACTACCGGAAAATCATGCCTACTCATATTACCTTGCTCAATTCGTGGCGAGGTGGAGATACCGGCCACAAACAAAGCCAGATAGCAAAAATCGAGTAGATAATGGATTTGCGTTCAAATAGTATATTTCCCATAGGAAAAATTGATGAAACGACCCTATAATCAATGACATGACTCCTGTCAAAACGAACACCCACACAACACGTGACGGGAATAAAAATCATATGGCACAATTTGGCGGTTGGCGATTCTTAGGCAAATTCTATAAGACTCGGCCTTTTAGCGGCCCCCTGTATTGTAAAAACAGCTCTCTATAAACCACTCATGCATACATCGTATGATATGTGCATGACTTGTTCATGGAGCCGCACAGTTTGCGTACCATATTTCACCTAAAATATTTCACTCGTACCGCCCTACCATATATCTACTAAAATAATTTAGATGTGCATAAGCACCAGAGAGGTTTCCTATTCCATCTCGTAACAACGTCATAGAGTTACCAATGACTATACTGACAAAACAGGTCTACGCGCTATAAAATAGTAAGACTGATGTAAATGGTTTTGTCCATGCTTGCCACATTTTATCTTATGCCATCATGCCAGGCTAGATTTTATTTTATGCTAACATCAAGAAATAGGGCTCAAGAGAGAGAGAGAGAGAGAGAGAGAGAGAGAGAGAGAGAGAGAGAGAGAGAGAGAGAGAGAGAGAGAGAGAGAGAGAGAGAGAGAGATTTAATTAGCAAGGGGAACTAGGGAAGGGGTATATTTTTATTCATCTAAGGATTACTTAATAAAAAAGTCTCATTTCAACAGACTTTATAAGTCTATAAAAAAGTCCTCAGTGAAAATAATGAACAACGCAAAGTCGAGATAAACTGGAAAGGGAAATCACCGCATCCCCCTTTAGTGCCATGTGGCGGCATTGAAACAACCCCAAATGTTTGTTTTCCGTGCTCCCCCCTCCGCTGATTGTAGAATGTTAACCGCATATGTATAAGTCTGCCCAGTGAGTGCTGTTCGGTAAAGTGACCGGCTTGATGTGACCAAATAGTGTTGACTGAGCCGTTAAACACCGAAACAAAAGCATGTGGGCGTGCCAAACTCAATGCGGCAGCCGGGTGCGCCTCTAGGGTGCGGGTTCGATCACCTCCGAGGCGGCAACATTCGTTCGTAGGGATTGAACATGAAAAAACTTCCCACGGTCATTCTCTCCAAATTCACAGCACTGGTGAACCGTTGAAGGGTATACTGGCTAGCTCGATGTTACCTAGATAGTGCCAACTGGTTCGTTAAACGCGAAACCAAACAATTCCAAAAACAAAGTTGGGCGTGTGGAGGCCCGTACCACAGCATAGTACGTGGGATGGATGTGTCAGGGTGGTGTCAGGTGAAGGAGTGAGTGGGGTAAGAGGTTGGGTAGGGGGGGGTTGTGTAGGGGTTTTGTGTAGGGTTGAGGGTTGGACTCGGGGTTGGGTGAGGTGGTGGGGATGTGCGGTCTTACAAACTAGCTGCGTATAGAAATGTTCAGTATTATTAATCTTGTACGTTGTTTGTTCGAAAGGCAGCAATTCAGACTTTTATTTCCGGTTATAATATGATGGTGCACTTTTGCAAAGTCATTTGTTACATTGAAATTACGCTATTAAGACCACCTAACAATCTGCTTTTAAAAGCATTGTAGAAGGTTTCTGTTATTCTTTCTTTGAGTTTTCTACACCCAGTGTCTTCTAATAATAGGCCACCTTTGGGACTTTTCAAAAGTGGTCTTAAAGACCACTTTTGAACAGTTCCAAGGGTGGTCTTAATATAGGAATTTTACTGTATTCTTCATTTAATCGTTAGGACACATAGAATCATCCATATAACAGGTCCAATTCCAGTTTAAGTAGGGCCTTGTTACTTTCCTTAACTGTAAGTTTTAAAACCAACCTTGCCATCATCAGACAAACAGTTAAGACCCTGATCAGACGCCGCGTTCGTCTGATCTTGGTATTTGCTGTTTGCCGACGTCCTATTTTGGGGGGATGCTATTCATATACGGGTTAAGGGGAATAGGAACACCTAGCACATTTTCCCGCCATTTTTCAAAGGGAGACAACTTTCGAGACTTCTTGTTCGCTCTTCTATAAGCCCTGTCCCACTGAAAAAGAGGTCTATCTATCTATCTATCTATCTATCTATCTATCTATCTATCTATCTATCTATCTATCTATCTATCTATCTATCTATCTATCTATCTAGAACTATCTATCTATCTATCTATCTATCTATCTATCTATCTATCTACTGATACTGCGTCGGTCACACTTGACCATTACCGCAGGTGTACATTATATAGTATTACACTCCAGATTTGCAGGATGAAAGTCTACACAGTAATCATGTAATTACGGTAGGGATCTTTAACCTGCACAGGGTATAGTTCTCCCTGCACGGGGTATGGTTCTCCCTGCACAGGGGGGGGGGGGGGGGTCTCCAGTTAACGTCCCGACATTATGACATTCATCCCTGCAAATGATGCCAATGGAGCGTGTTGGGACACCGAAATTTTATCGCCGCTACCGATAAAATTTCGATAGGTCTACTTTTAAAGGGAAGACTTTGCTCCTTCCTTAAAGAGT
Organism: Lucinisca nassula; assembly: GCA_963580285.1. Classification (NCBI taxonomy): domain Eukaryota; kingdom Metazoa; phylum Mollusca; class Bivalvia; order Lucinida; family Lucinidae; genus Lucinisca; species Lucinisca nassula. The sequence goes on from OY757010.1 coordinate 59,201,186, forward strand.
TGACCCCTATTGACATGGGAAACAAAATACTTTTGCAGGAGACACTTCCCCTGAATTGACCCCTATTGACATGGGAAACAAAATACTTTTGCAGGAGTTGCCTCCCCTGAAGGTGTTCCCATTCCACTTAAGCGATCTTTTTGTAACACTGTATGTGCATACCTGTACCAGGAACGTGCATACCTGTACCAGGACCGTGAGTGAAAAAGGAGGATGGGCAAAATATGACATATGACAAAAGCGGTGTCGGCCAATCGTTTGTGAAGATTTCAGAACCTTATCTAGGTGATAAAACAAATTTTTAATGACCCGGATGTGCAAACAAACATAAAAGCAGTGCGCCATATCGGACTAACACGGAAGTCATTTCTTCTCACCTCCTAAAATGAATTGTTGCGTTTTGTTTTTCTTTTTTTCTCCTAATATGGATCGGGGTACTCCTTTAAGGAGGTTCTATATGGGGTGCCGTTTTACTTCTTAATCCATATTCTATGATATCCATAATTCGATTTATGGATATCCATAATTCGATTTATGGATATCCATAATTCGAATTATGGATATCCATAAATCACCCGAATAATGGATATCAATAATTCGAATTATAGATATCCATAAATCGAATTATGGATACCCATAATTCGATTAATGGATATCATTAATTCAGATGAAAATAATGATATCCATATTTCGAATTATGGATATCCATAATTCACCGCAAAAAGCGATTTCAGTCATTATTTATTGCATTTATTTGCAAAGACGAATTATAGATATACATAAATCGAATTATTGATATTCATAAATTGATCCAATTATGGATATCTATAATTCGAATTCACGATATCCATATTTTGAATTATGGATATCCATTAATGGATCTGAACTTATTAATGATTTCAATAAATCGAATTATCAATATCCATAAATGGTTATGAGTATCTATAAATAGGGAATAAATAGTAAAACCGCGCCCCAATGTTCTATTGGGCGGCGTAGTATATAAATCTTAGGCGTTCTATGCACACGAGATAATATTAGCTAATGTATAGGAATGGGAGCGGTGCATCGATCAATCCACTCTCAATGACGTCATGGTGCAGCTCAAAAGAACAAGACACGCGAATTCGATTCCATACAATCCAAATACCAATGGATCGTTTACCGTGGATGAGTCGAACTTGTTTTCAAGCCATCGGGAAAATCTTTTAACCCAGCGATCAAAGAATGCCGGGCTAACGTCGGGCCGATAGCGATACGACGTGGCAATGTCGGATAACAAAAAAATAGGAAGGTTTTCCTTTTTCATTTCAACATAAAATGTATGTTGTGTATACTCATTAGAATCGCCTCGATGAGGCGATTGTAATGAGTACACACCATACTTGTACCTTTATTTCATAGAAGAACGAAAATACTTCTCTGGCATATCCATTAGTGCTTCCAGATTTGTTTGTTTGTTTGATTTGAGGTTTAACGTCCCCGTCAACACTGTAAAGGTCTTTATGGAGACGTTGCTTCCAATTTTGTTGGACTTTTACCCGACAATGAGATGAAATGACATCTCAAGCCCTGTCGCCCAATGAAACCAATAGGGTTTATTAGCATGGACGGTCCGCCTCGCACCGCGGTTCCTGGACAGGCTTAGATCCTCTAAGCGGTTTACCAGTACTAGTGTGCGGACCGGATTCAGCTCTGCGTGGAAGCATCACGCAGCCCATATATTTCTTCAAGCCCATATGGGCGGGGGCCGGAGTGCTTTTAGAATCATCTCTGTGATTAACCCTCGGTGGCTCGAAATGCCCCTATTTCAAACAATTTGTTTGTCCTAAAAGTATTCCGTCTGTATTCGGACATGTGTGTAAACGGCGCTTAAGTAACTCCGACCTGGACCATTGCCCGGATGGCGTCTGCTCCTCAGAACATCAGGTTAAGAAGTCCATGAAATGAACACCCGTATGAACTCTACTGTGGTGCACAAGACTATATATTACTTTCCTTATTTTGATACTGAGGCGGTTCTAACGAGTACCCATAACCTATGTCTATGAGCAGAAATAACGAAAAATGATGTTTAGCCTCGTGAACTCCAGTTTCTCTATATAAAGTTGGGTTACACGGGGTATTCATTTCTATGGAATGCCCTGGCTGTCTTACGGGGATGAAATTCATTATGTTTGGTGGTTTTCCTATTATATGCTGTGATAAAAACAGTATATGTAGTGGTTAATCTAGTATATGTAGTGGAAACCTCATTATTTTCGGTGGTAAAACGGTGTATACGCTGTAGTATTTTTATTATATGCTGTGGTTTCAGTGTTATATGTTCTGCTTTTTCCATTATCTATAGTAGATATTTCTTGCTATTCGGTGTCTTCATCAGTTGGTGCAGTGCTTTTTCCATTATATTGAGTGCTTTTGTTCCTATGTTCGGTCCTTTCACACTCTCTCTTTATTTGAGGTAGTCACGTCATTATATTCACTGGTAATGTTAGCTTATGTATAGGAATGGGTGCGGTGCATCGATAAATCTTTATCTTGGGTGCAAACTTAATTATCATGATGAGATCAATCGGATGCCTTCGTGAACTACTCGAAAAGTACCGAAGATAAATTGCCGCGGTAAAACCCCGTACCAAGTACAGTGGTGCTTTTGTTGCAGTTGCATTATACAGAAAGAGTTATCTATCCAATTTGAAATGCAAAAACCCTTTTTGTACCAAATGGAATCTTCCTCCATAGATATAGCATGAGTCCATTTCAAAATTTAGGGGTGTCAGGTTGTGTTTTCTTCAAATCTATTAGGAAAATAGCTGAACTTTTTGAAAACAGTGTAGGCCCTGATCAGACGTTGCATTCTGCGGCATCTGATCTGGGCCTGCACTGTTTGCCAAAGTACACCTTTAGGGGTTTCCGGTTCTAAATGGGTTAAGCATTGTATGATTTATGTATCTACTATAGTAACTCTACTGCAGTAATCAGTCTCAAACACGAATCCAAAATATCCTCAGCTATTGGTTATTACAAAATTCCTGTAGCTGGAAAGCATTAATCAGTTTAAAAAATTCTAGAAGCACTGATGGCTTGATCGACTCTGTCAACTGTAAAACTAGTCCAAATGGAGAATTTAATTTGTTTATCTTTCCAGTTTTTCTATCTATCTTCATATACTGAGTCGGTCATACTTGGCCATTACCTCAGTTGGGTGGTGCGCTAAATTTAGAATTTAGCGTGCGCTAAATTTAGAATTTAGCAAAAAAAAAAAAAAAAAAAAAACACTGGAAGAGTTCTTAAAACTATTTACAATCTGCTTTCAGAGGTGTACTAAAACGCACACCTCTGGATCCCAATCTACACCATGCGGGCTTTGAACTCCCCTGAAGTTTTGGCATTTACCACAGAGGAGGGAAGACTGTTCCACTGAGGAATAGTTCTAGGGAAGAAAGAATTCTTCAGGGCATCACTATAGGCCTGGTACCTACGATATTGACTGTTGTTTAGTTTTGATGCCCTTGTTTGAGTTGAAGTAGTCACAGGGGTCAAGTATTTATCTTTATTAAGAGACACCGTGTCAGAGTGAATCTTATAAAAGAAGGTTAAAGAGGACTGCTCGCGACGGACCTCCAACGATGGCCACTCCAGCTCATCGAGCATTTCACCAACACTACTTCTGTTCCGCCATCGCCTGCAGGTCCATCGGGCAGCCGTTCTCTGAACCTTCTCAACCTGTTGAACCTGGGTTTTAACAAGGGGATGCCAAACAGGTGATGCATACTCTAGTTGAGGTCTAACCAAGGTTTTGTATGCAACATCCTTTGTCTGCCTAGGTAAAAAAGCCAAATTGCGTCTAAGAAACCCTAATGACCTAGTTGCTTTAGAGGTAATCTCAGAAATATGTTGACCCCAATCAAGATTATCAGTAATGGTGATACCAAGATATTTTGCGGATTGGACATGTTCCAAAGTATGCTGATGTAGTGAGTAGTTGAATTTAATCTGTTTGTCTGGAGGGTGCCGTGACACCCTCATTGAATGACATTTGGCCACATTGACCTTCATTTGCCAATCGGCCTCCCAACGTGCTAGTCTATCCAGGTCATCTTGTAAGATAAGACAGTCAGAAGAAGTATATATATTCCTATACAAAACACAATCATCAGCAAACAAGCGAACAGATGACCTGATATTATCAGGAAGATCGTTAATAAATAGCAAGAAAAGGACCGGTCCAAGTACCGAACCTTGTGGGACACCGGACAAAACAGGGACTGGATCCGACGCTTGGCCGTCAAGTACAACTTGTTGTGTGCGTCCAGATCAACACAGAAAAGGCCTTTGAGCAGCTGTCATTGAGCATTTGCAGATTTAAAATTAGCACATATGCCAATAAGTTGAGAAAAAAAAGACAGTAGCCAATCAATTAGCCTAGCCACTAGGCTTTAAAATGAATGATATGGAATTAAAATAATCTTTTGCACTAAAAAGAACAGTGTATAAAAGTTTAGCTAGTCTAGTCTCTCTGGCTCAATTTTAATCCTAAGATTTGAGACTCTACCAAATAGACTTGCCATCACTAAGGAGGTGATATTTTTTTTTTTACAATAAAACTACCAAAAAAAAAAACGATCAGATTTTTATTATCAGACTAGTAGCTAGTCAACGAATCAGTTAAAAACAACATGATGTAAAAAAAAAATCTCCAGAAAGGGCATAAAGATCAGTGCTCTTCAAACCTAAAAGCACCTATGGGATAATCAAAATTGCTTGCATATACAGTTGCTTGCTAATACAGATGAACATATTTGGGAACAAAAGGCGTGCTTGCTTAAACCAGATTGCTTGCTTAACAGAGGAAGCCACAATGACAGAGTATAGAGTACCGGTGTATACCAAACTAGAAAAACTGAGTTATAAAAGGAGGTCTATTCAAAAGGTGATCTCTCTTAGCCGCCTTCTTCTTTTTTTTCTTTTTTTTTTTTTTTTTTTTCGGCTGGTAGGTTACGAATGCATACGCATGATCTCATCATGATAATAACATTTTGCACCCAAGATAAAAGCGAATCTACTGCATATAACAATTCAAACTGTGACCACAGCATATAATAAAAATATTACAGCAAATAATGAGTATCCACAATGTATAATAAAATACTACAGCATATAATATGAAATAAAGGCACTGCCTTTTGAGCAAACACACTCATTTACACCCCTTAGGTAGTTAATAGTTAACTGTACTGGAGTTCTCCCTGCACAGGGGGGCCTGTGAGTAATGGTCAAATGTGACTGATCTGAGTATAAGAAGAAAGAAAGAAAGAAAGATCCTTACCGTAATTACATGATTAGGATACCTCTGTTATGCAGATTGTAAATAGTTTTAAGGACGCATCCAGTGCCTCTCTTTTTTTTTTTTCAGCTAAATTCTAAATTTAGCCACCCAATCAACTGAGGTAATGGCCAGATATGACCGACTCAGCATAAGAAGATAGATAGATAGATAGATAGATAGATAGATAGATAGATAGATAGATAGATAGATAGATAGATAGATAGATAGATAGATAGATAGATAGATAGATTACTGTGTAAGACCTTGCGTGTATGTAATGTACACCTGCACGTAATCCTCGTGGGCGGGGATGTTGCAGCGTGATAGCTCAGTTGTTAGTGCACTTGCCTCTGATGCTAGAGGTCCCGGGTTCGATCCCCGACAGCGGCGATAAAATTTCGGTGTCCAAGCACGCTTCATTGGCATCATTTGCAGGGATGAATGTCAAAAAGTGCACCGTCCTTCGGATCAGGACGTTAACTGGAGGCCCCCTATGCAGGGAGAACCATCCCCTGTGGAGGTTAAAGATCCCTGCCGTAATTACATGATTACTGTGTAAACTTTCATATTGCAAAACCCGGAGTGTATGTCATAAACACCTGCGGTAATGGTCAAATGTGACCGACGCAGTATCAGAAGATAGATAGATAGATAGATAGATAGATAGATAGATAGATAGATAGATAGATAGATAGATAGATAGATAGAGAGAGAGAGAAAGAAAGAATAGTGGTGTTGAACATCAAAACACACACCAACAGTGGTTGCTTACGGGTTAAACCACTTGCCTCTGATGCTAGAGACCAACGGTTCGATTCCCGGCAGCGACAATACAGTTTAGTATCCGAGGAACATGTTCCACTGGCATCATTTGCAGGGTTGAATGTCACAAAGTGCACCGTCCTTCGGATCGGGACGATAACTGAAGCCCAACCCCATCACCCCCCGTGCAGAAAGAATAATCTCCTCTGCAGGTTTAAGATCTTCACCGCAATGTCATAATTACCGCCTAAGCGTTTGTCTTTCAAATCTCAACCAATAACCAAAGTGACCTAACGCAGTAAGGATAGATAGATATATATAGAGAGAGGGGACGTTTTGCAAAGTTCCACATGAATGGCTTGAGCACTGTCAAGCTCAGACACGACAAAATATAAACCACTTACAGTGGATCCAGAGCTTCCTGACCAACAGGGGTTAACCAGACCTGGTAAAAAGGCCCGATTACCCCGATTGGCCCAGCTGTATCCGGTGCCCCTCAAGGTGCCATTCTCAGACCATTGTTGTTCTGCCCATGCATAAATGACCTGCCACAGAAAGTCAGCTCTGGAGTTCACCTCTTTGCTAATAACAGCTTTTTATACCACAAGATCTCAAGCTTGGCTGATACTGCAGCATTTCAGAGGGATCTTTACAGACTACAGCAATGTTTATAATGGAATACAGCCATGTGCTGTCAATCTTAAAAATTTGAAAGTACCTTGACATCCATTTTTGATGCAACTGTTAAAAGCCAAACGGCAGCCTGGTGTTTCTTTGGAAGGAAGATAACCAGCTGGTCTGAAGATGTTAAAGCATGATGTAGTGACCATAATAAGACTTATCCTGGATTATGCCACATCAGTATGGGGCCCACATATAGTATCACATCGAGAGGGTGCAACGGCGAGCAACTCGGGTTTTCAGAGGTGACTACCAGCATTACCTCCCGAGTGATACAACACCTTGGCCTGCAAACTCGACAGCATTGACATCAAGCTGTCAATCCCGGCCATCATCTGTCTCTGGGCATCCATGCTTGCAGGTTCTCCGACCTGAAAGCAGCGAACAGTAGAGGATACTCCCTGGGGTATATGGACCGGCATCTGCTAGCAGCCCACCTTCATCGGCACGGGCATCAGACTAAAGGGCCAACTTCCAAAGAGAATTGCCACTTCAGAGATCTTTGAGTGCTTCAAGAGGGATCTTCCATAAACTACATAAAACTGTTTTTCAAAGTTTTTAATTTGTTCTGTAGTGAGGCAAAGGTGACCGGAGTACAATATATATTGACAGTTGGGCGAGGCCTGCTGTCCTTGCGGCAGGTAGGGGTAGAAAAGGAGTGTTGATATATCTTCTATTTGTACACTTTTATTCATTTTTCCCCTTTCTCCCCTGTCCTTCCCTCTCTTCTCCTCTACTAACTCTTCTATCTCTTTAGTCCCTTTGTCTGGGAGATGACACAAACTGACCAACCAGGGTTGGCGTGTGGTTACCAAAAGCAATTGTTTGAGCTCCACAGCTGCTTTGCACATAGCCTTAGTTTGACGATGCTCCAGTGTTGGTCCTGTGTGCACTTCATGGGCAGAAAATTACATAGGGTGTTCAGTAAATTTGAAGCATGGGCACTTTAAAGTGTCCTGAAGCACTAGCATTATGCTATGGATTTGGGGCTCATCATCACTTTATAAATCTCGGCAAGGTAGAAATCCACAGGTAGCCAGCTGGTAACAAGACGTTTCGCTCCCAAGATGTTCCCCCCACCACCCACCCTAGTCGTTTCGCATCCCTTAATGGCCCCCCAATCGTTTCGCCCCCCAAACCCTAGTCGTTTCGCCCCCAAACCATAAATCAAACAAACAATCATTAATTTTTGAGTAACAAGTTCTAGTGACAACTCCCCGAGTAGCCACTTTTAAGGCCCGGTGTCACATCAGCTATCCTTAGACTAACGTGAGAGGGCGATGATGCTACTTTAATATTTGCCTCTTCTCACCTCTGTTAAGTTAAAGATGAATAAAATTTATGCAGTGGAAATTAGTTTTACCTTGGAAAGTGCGCGAAACGACTAGGGGGACGAAACGACCAGGGTTGGGGGTGGGGCGACCAGGGAGGAAACATCTTTTGGGCAAAACGACTAGGGGGGAAACGACGGGTTCAGCCAGATGGCTCTTTGTGTCCCCAACTATTCACAGGGCTTTATTGTATGTCCCTGAGCAATAGTTTGTGAAGAGTTTTAATTGCTTGGCCAGACGAGAAGCGCTTTCCACACTACCGAGAAGCTCCGGTAAATGCTTCGGTAAATGCTCCGGTAATTCGTTGGTCCAAGCGCGGTACTGGATTTTACCGGCTAACCTTTCCGGCTCAGTGCGCGTGACGTAGTTTCGAAACTTTCCCACGATCAAACTCTAGCGTTTGATGGGACGGTCTTCGAAAAGAGCCTATTAAAATAATTTCGACGCTTTTTGTGTTTCTTTTGTAATGGAACTTGACTACTATTTGCTTTTGAAGAGTAATTTTTGGATGTGAATTCAATTCTCTTGAGCTCTGTAAAGATGGCGGATTATCGCGAGAAATAGAACGAGATTCCAGGCGAGATTTGGGTGCCTAAGTATGTTGTTCCAGCCTCTCTACAGTAAAGCAAACACTTCGTGTGTTTGCTATTAAAATACTACAGCAAATAATAAAAATACCGCAGCATATAATAGAAATACTACCGCATATAACAAAAATACTACCGCATATAACAAAAATACTACAGCATATACAGGTTTTACCACCGAAAATAATGAGGTTTCTACTACATATACTAGATTAACCACTACATATACTGTTTTTATCACAGCATATAATAGGAAAACCACCAAAAATAATGAATTTTATCCCCGTAAGACAGCCAGGGCGTTCCATACATTTCACACGGACTTTTTCACATGATGAATTAGACAAATATATGACACATTTTCATCAGGAAAATGAGTTTTGAAACCATACAAAACTGTCAAATGTCATAGGAGTGCGTTACCCTGACGGGAAACATTAGGTTAACAAGTCCATGTAATAAACACCATTCTTTAACCTACTCTATATAGAGAAAAGTGGGGCTCACAAACATATATTCACATTTTCAGTGCAAACTCTAATGTAAACCTATAGAAAACAATGTAGTTCATAATTCAATGAACGCATCGAGCCACATGATTTTCAGTGACGTCAAGTGACGTCATTCTAAACTGACTACTGTTCTCTACGGGCGTTGGGGACGTCAACCCTGTTCCGCTCTTTGTAGAAAAACAGCGTGTAAATGTTTTAAAAGTTGCCATATAAGCATTTTTTCACCCATTGATGAGGGGCAAATAATGTAAATATAAAAAATAAACTTTTTTTTTTTTTTTTTGCTTTTCATGAACGACAGGGGGTCGCTAGTAAAGTATACTGTCATGAACCCCTTCGGGGTTCGTTTACTTTGCACGCGACCCACTGCGTTCATACTTTCGTGTACCGCAGAAAATAAAATTCATCTCTTATATGCATTTTTTCTTCATGTTGTCTAAAAATATACATTGTGGGTACTCGTAAGAACCGCCTCGTTAAGAAACACCTCAACGAGTGGATTCTTACGAGCGTTCACAAGCTTAGCTTGGACTAGGTATTACACACATCAAATTTTATATGATAAAAAAGCCCGATCTAAGCAATATGAAGAACGCCATTTTAGGGTACATTATCGCAATGAGAGTTCCGCGAAAGACCGGTACCCAGGCAGGATCGGTCGAAACTCGTACATATCTTTCGAGAAGTTTTTTAGGTGGAGACTACACATTTCAATTTCCTTTAACAGTTGAATCCTCGGCCCCCGTCCATCGGGCTTGTAAAACGTCTCCCCGTACATCAACCATAGTGCAGTTTATATTTTACTTTTGGTCCTTTGAGATCAGCGTGAATATTTTGAGAAATCGGAAATCATTTATTGGTTTAGACTCATATTCTAGATAGGTTTTTGATTGTTTGGACCCCATTTTGGTTTATATCAGTCTTTGAGTCGACTGCCTATTCGAAATTCGCAAAATTGCAGTATGTTTCCTCTGGCTTTCTTTGCCGGATCATTACAGGGTCACTGATGAGGCTTTATTAGCCGAAACTACGTAGTATGACCCATATTCTTTCTCATGAATGTTTTCATTGCTCTTAAAGGAACTCATTTTTGATTTTTAATTGAAGAAATAGATTGGGCTGCATGATGTTTCCACGCAGAGCCGAGACCGACCGCACAGGAGTACTAGTAAACCACTTAGAGGTTCTAAGCATGCCCAGGAAATGTGATTCGAGTCGGACCGTCCACGCATATAAACACTATTGGTTTCACTGGCTTGGGTGGCAGGGCTTGAGATGTTATTTCATCTTAATGTCGGGTATAAGTCCCACAATATTGAAAGCAACGTCTCCAAAATGACCTTTACAGTGTTGACGGGGACGTAAAGCCTCAAATCAAACAAACAAACAAATAAAAACAATTGTAGCCAAGAAGGCAACCGTCAGAACTGATTTATCCAGTGTCAGTATTACTCGACTGTCGAGTATTTCTCCATCTTCTCGTCATTATTAGAGCCTCGTCACGAGGAAACCTGTCTGCGGGGTTTCAGAGCAGATAAGACGTAAACTAGTCGGCTTAGCTACATGTAAAAAGAGTACTCGTAGCATAACGAAAATGTCTAGCCAAATATATTGAAAATTTTACTAGCAAAAAAAAAAAAAAAAAAAAAAAAAAAAAAAAAATGAAAATTCTCAAGTAGAAAATTCTGATATGTTTCATATTTCTGCTCAAAACATAGATTGTGGGTACCCGTTAGAACCGCCAAAATGAGGCGGGCCAAAATGAGGCGGTTCTATCGAGTTACCACAACATGTGTGAGGCGGTTCTAACGAGTATCAGAATCAACGTTTTTCAGCAGAAAAAAAAAAAATAAAAAAAAATGTACACCCTTGTAAACCCTAGTTTTACTATAAAAAAACTTGCTTTAAGGGGCTCAAATTGTATAGGCTTGTTTTAGTGATGGAAACAGTCATGAAGACAGCAACGAGAGGTATTACACTATCCGAGCGGCAAAATAAAGGTTTTTGTCTGAAATTTGCTGGTTCCGCTAATTAACTTCTTTGCCTTCGTAAATGTATATAAAGATATTCATTCATCACGTGAATCAGTCCGTGAAAAGAACACCCCCATAAACCCCACATTATATAGAAAAAAAAACTGGGGTTTAAGTTGGTATACATTAATTTTCTTGTTTCTGATCCAAGACATAGGTTGTGGGTAATCGTTAGAACAGCCTCATTGAGGCGGTTCTATCGAGCACCCACGGCGTATTTTCTGCTGTACAAATACGAATTTATATCACGAAGTAGCAAATTTGGGGATGTGAAAAACTGCACGGGTGTGTAATCATAATGGTTTCTTTTGGTTGTTTTTGTTGTTTTGCTGTTGTTTGGATTTGACTTTATCAGGTCTGAGAGTTTAGCTATTTCTAAAGACTGTCCATAAAAATAAAGACAGTCTTTAAATTTATGGACTCGCGTGTCTCTATAAAGCAATGCAAATCGTAAGAAATTTCAAAAATTCGAAAATCGCAGATTATGTATTATATAAACTTCTTCATTACATGATGAATTGCGTGCAAAGAAAGATTTTTCTCGAATCTGTTGTCTAATTTTCGAGTATTTATATAAAACGGCTACGGAAGATACATGTATTCTTGTTTAGGTTTTCTCCCTTCATATACTTTACAACAAGGGTGACATATTTCATTGTTTATGGTGTAAGGGAGAAAACCTGTACTACACAGAATCAATTATTTAGTTTCTTGAATTATTAATCAACAAGACAACGGATCATACTCATTTTTCAGCTACATGCAGATTATCATGTAATAAAGAAGGTTGCATAATACATGTACTGCGATTTTCGAATTTTTGAAAATCTGTGCGATTTGCATTGCTTTCTACAGACACGTGAGTCCCTAAATTTAAAGACTGTCTTTATTTTTATGGACAGTCTTTAGAAATAGCTAAACTCTCAGACCTGTTTATGACCTAGGCAAGTCTAATCAGGCCGTGTCTTTGTTATTCGGCAGTTAACCAAAACTGCTTTGAGTCAAGGGCGCCACGATATATTGTGATAAAAGATAATTTCAGGACAGGAGACGAGAATGTTAAAGCTAGTATTTTTAGTGGTTTTGTTGGCAGTTTCCTTCTGTAAGTTTCTTTGGTTTTAATGTTTTGTTAAGCCACCCGTAAAAGGGACACAGGCAAACAGGGCAGATCCAGATCAGCTGCCGATATAGAATAAAAATGCAAAAATAATCCCGAAACTGTTTTAGGGGAATGGGAACACCTAGCTCATTTTTCCGCCATTTTTCAAAGGGAGACAACTTTCGGGACTTCCTGTTCGCTTTTCAATAAACCCTATCCACGGAAAAAAGGGGTCAACTCTTTAAGGAAAGAAGTTGCTCCTCAGGAGCAAATTATTTCCTTTAAGAGTCGACCCCTATTGGCATAGGGGACAAAAGTACTGAAGGAGTTACCTCCCCTGAAGTTGTACGTGTTCCCCTTAAATGTCTAACATATAACAATGGAGGAGTCAATCCTGTCAACAAGTCCGTGCAATGAACACCACCCTAAAACCCACTTTATATGGTGAAAACAGGGGTTTACAGGGATATACATTATTTTTCTTATTTCTGCCCCAAGACATAGATCAACGACGCGGTTCTAACGAGCACTCTTAACCTATGTTCCGAGTACGAATAAAATATGCAGAAGAATGGTCGTATGTCACACGGGCGTGGTATTGTAATGCCACCAGTGTATAAAATTGACTAGGCGGAGCTATTCATGTCTTGTCAATATATATGTAAAATTCGCTGAGTCCACCAGAAGATTCGGTAGAGTGCCTTTCGCATGCTTTCTTCAAGCGGACCAAATAGCCATATACACCACAGCTTTGTTTGCTGAATTCACACAATCGGGTGACTTGGTTTACCTTTTTGATGATAGAACATTCCAAGGGAGCTACCTCCGCCCAGTCAATCTTATCTGCGACTACTATACAATGTTTTTTTTGTTTTTTTTTGTTTGTTTGTTTTTTTGTCGTTGTTTTTGGTTTTACGGCCCTTTCAGGATTATTTCACTCATATCGAGCCGATCGTCAATCAGAGGTGGGCGAAAACCGGAGTACCCGGAGAAAAACCACCTGACCTAATACAATGGATTTTAGGTTAGTTAGTGGTCTTAACAAGATGTCAATTTCAAGAGAAAACACAGTAAAATTCCGCTATTAAGACAACCTAATATTAAGACTGATTCTGCTTTAAATAGCTTATTTAGAAGGGTGCAGTTATTCTTTCCTCGAATGTCCTGCACACAATGTCCTCCGGTCTGGGACCACCTTTGGAACTGTTCAAAAGTGGTCTTAAAGACCACTTTTGAACGGTCCCTACGGTGGTCTTAATATAGGAATTATACTGCAATATACTTGACAAGGGAAACAGTTTTCGGATATTCCTGATTGCCTTCCTGTTTGTTTGTTTGTTTCTTTGATTGTTTGTTTCTCTTAGAGTTTAACGGACCAGTCAACACTATTGTAGGTCATTTTTGAGCCGGCAAGTTTACCTATCCACACTTTTCCTGGGCAGGCTTATACGTAAAGCGGTTAACCAGTACAGTGCACATTCTTTCGTCAGAAACTGACAACTGCTCTTCTTGAATCAGCGGAAGGAAGAGAATGACCGTAGGAAAGATTACATGATCAATCTCCACGAAGGAAGGTTGCCGAACCCGGCAGGTATCGAACCCGCGTCCTCCTGATCACCAGTCAGACGCGCATCCGGCTGTGCTGCCGAGGCTGGCTGCCGCCCTTCTGAAAAACCATTATGTCCGTGTAATAAGCAGTCTTGTCAAGCTAACTTTATACACAGCAAAACTGGGGTTTATAGGAGTATATAATATGTTTCTTATTTCTGCTCCCTACAAAACAAAGTTTGTGTGTACTCCTTAAGAACTGCCTCAAAGAGCACTGGACTATACAAATTATCCTAGAATGCAATAAATCACACGGATGTGTGTGCGTAATCATCCCGCTAAAAAGTCCGTGAAATGATGACCCCCTTAAACACCACTTTATATGGAGAAAACTGGGGTTTACGGGGTATACATTATTTTCCTTATTTCTGCTCCAAGACATAGGTTGTGGGCACTCGTTAGAACCGCCTCAATGAGGCGGTTCTAACGAGCAATCACAACATATGTTTTTAGTATAAATAAGAAAAATATCACTGATTTTCACCAGAAAAGAAGCCAATTTGGAGATGTGAAAAAATGCAGTATGTCGCACGTGTGTGTTAGCGTAATGATGGATTTACCTAAAGGGCATTTAAAGATTGCGGACAATTTTTGCTTTCATATTATATTATGACTTATATTAGTTTTGCTTTTTCTTTTGTAGATTTCTTTTGAAGGTTGCCACGCTATAGTTTACAAACTGCAGTTTCGAAAAACTTACACATTTTATTGGTTAGACAAAACTAAAATAAAACAAGTAAACAATTAATAAAACAGGTCTAGTATGCAAATTAAAAGATGTTTATTATTTAAAAATATAGAAAAGAATCTAGCAAATAAGTAACCAGCCTATCCCTTTTCCAACTGACCGAGACACGCATTGTTTCAATACATGTTTTAGGCCTGATCCAATCATAGAATATTAAACGACCAACATGGCTAGCGATGTCAAAGCAAGCTTTTCGACAAAAGTTGTGTACCGTGCTGTAATTCGGTACTTTTATTTGAAAGGGAAAACAGGTCATGAATCGACCAATGTTTATGGGCCTTCTGCACCATCGTATGCAAAAGTTAAATTCTGGGTTGGGGAAAACGTCTTTTGAAGACGAAACCAGGTCTGAACGCCCATCAGATGCCACCGATGAAGGCATGTGTAATAAGTTACGGGATCTGATGCACTTTGATAGGCGATTGCAGATTTTTGACCGAGACACGCATTGTTTCAATACATGTTTTAGGCATGATCCAATCATAGAATATTTAACGACCAACATGGCTAGCGATGCCAAAGCAAGCTTTTCGTCAAAAGTTGTGTACCGTGCTGTAATTCGGTACTTTTATTTGAAAGGGAAAACAGGTCATGAATCGACCAATGTTTATGGGCCTTCTGCACCATCGTATGCAAAAGTTAAATTCTGGGTTGGGGAAAACGTCTTTTGAAGACGAAACCAGGTCTGAACGCCCATCAGATGCCACCGATGAAGGCATGTGTAATAATTTACGGGATCTGATGCACTTTGATAGGCGATTGCAGATTTCACATTGTAGCGTTTCAACAATTTTATTGATGGTTGCATGGGTATGCGCAAGCTCACAACCCGTTGGGTCCCAAAATTCCTTAGTGACAAGAAAATAGCAACCAGAGCATCAGAGCTGCATTATTGATGCGGTTTAGGTCAAGGGAAGATGATTTTCTTTTACGTCTGGTGACTGCAGATGTGGCCTGGATCCATAATGTTGGTCAGAGAATAAAATTCAAAGTCGACAGTGGATAGGGCCGGGGTCTCCGAGGCCAAAAAAGTTCAAAACGCCCACCCTCTGCTGGCAAGGTGATGGTAACTTATTTTAGGACACACAAAGCGTTATTAGGTTGGACTTTCTAGCAAAGAACAGTACAATAACAGGTGCGAATTATGCTTTGCTCGACAAACTGAGAGCTGCGATCCTTGAAAAACGCCAAGGAAAACTCTCCAAAGGGATTCTGCTCCAACAGGACAATGCTAGAGTCCACACTTGCAAAATTGCAATGGATGCTGTTGAGCGGAATGGGTAAGAGCTAATTCCTCACCCCGCCTTTTCTCCGGACTTAGCTCCTAATATCCTATTCCCAAATTTGAAAAAGGATATCCAAAGATGCCATTTCTGGTCCAATGAAGAATTTATGGCGGCGTGGTTGCGGAGTTGATCGGAGACAAGGACCCTGGCTTCTTCAGTTCTGGGCTTATGTCACTGGAAGAGTGTTGGTCCAAGTGTATCATTCTAAAGGGCAATTACATAGAAAAAGAAGAGACCGATCTCACCCAGAAATATGTTAGGCTATTTTTATTGACACGCCCTCGTATGTTTTCAAACCATAAGGGCCAGCGTATTTTACGACCCTTTAAGATTAGTTCACTTAAATCGAGCCGATCGTTAATAGTTTGTCTGTCATGACTGACAATGACCAATCCAAATCATATTTGAGAAATGCTACTGTTTGTGTGTTCTAAGATGGCTGTCATAGCTCTGAACTATCTGTTGCAGATGGAGCAACAGCCGGTAGAGGAAGATAGCTCTGTTGGTGATGCCTTAGCTCTGGTTTTGCGCTGTGCGCGTTTCTACTCAGTTTCAGATTCTTTTTGCCTCGTATTCACTGGCACCCCTTCTGATGAGACCTCGCCACTTTGCTCTTTCTTCTGCAATTTGTTCTGTTGGAATGTTACAGTCCCCGAGGGAGGTTTAAGGGTGTCTTTGTAGCGCTTCTTCTGACCGCCCTGGGAGCGTTTGTACATTTCTAGTTCCCCATAGAGAATTTTCTTTTGCAAACGTTCCTCAGGTGTTCTGGTAACATGGCCTGTCCATCTTAACTGTGCTAATTTCAGAAGGGTGTGTACGTTTGCATCCCTGCCCTGTTCAGGACTTCCGTGTCTTGCTACTTAATCGTTAAGAGTTTTCTAAGACAGCTTCTTTGGATGTTATTCAGTTTTTGTGTAAGCCGTTGGTAAACTGTCCATGTTTCAGTTGCATACAATAGTGTTGGCAGCGCCACAACTTTGTAGACTTTCAGTTTTGTGTCAAGTCTGATTCCACTTTGATCCAAAAAAACTACCACGTAGTCGGCCAAATGCTGCGCTAGCTTTGGCAATCCTGGCATTGACTTCATCATCAATGTGCACGGCTCTTAACAGTGTGCTCCCAAGGCAGGTGAACTTGTCTACCTGTTGCAATCTTTGACCTTTCACTGTAATGGTGGACCATTTGTAAGGTTTGCCAGGTGCTGGCTGATAGACTCCCTCAGCCGATCATTAATCAGAGGTTGGTGACCAGAGTACCTGGAGAAAACCCACTTGACCTTCCATAACAGAGGACAGCGTTAAGATGCTATAGCTTAGAAACGCCCCACTCGACCGCAAAACGTTCTACTATCATTGTTTAATTATTATTGTTATTATTATTATTATTATTATTATTACTGGGGTCTACTAAGTTCCCCAGTGGGGCTAGGGGAGCAAATACCGTACTGACTGTTAACCTGTGTATGACCGATCCTGTGTCACGTGTGCATTCACTTGCTTTATCCTCTCCTTTAGGAAAACCCACAAGACCGTGGGATGAACATCACTCTAAACCCCACTTTTTTATACCGAAGCCGGGGTGTATAGGTTTTTTTTCTGTGTTTGATTTGAGGTTTAACGTCCCCGTCAAAACGGTATAGGTCATTTTGGAGACGTCGCTTCCAATTGTTTGGGATTTTTACCTGATATTGATATGAAATGGCATCTCAAGCCCTGTTGCCCAATGAAACCAATAGGGTTTATAAGCATGGACGGCCCTACGCACACCACTTTGCCTGGGCAGGCTTAGATCATTTAAGCAGTTTACCAGAACTCGTGTGCGGTCGGTTTCAGCTCTGTGTGGAAGCATCATGCAGCCCATATGTTTCTTCACGGCCCGATGGGCGGGGTCCGCGGGTGTATAGTGGTATTTTATTTCTGCTCCAAGACATAGCTTGTTGATACTCGTTAGAACCCTCTCTTTGAGGTTTTTAGGGCTATGTTGCGGTTCTTATGAGCACCAACAATCTGGTAAAAACAATCAGTTCTAGAGAATTGTATGTAAATACATGTATGTTCTAGAAAGGGTTATCCTTTGGAAGTAAGGAATACACCACAGAATAGGAAAATATATATATTCAAAATTCAGCTATGGAGTTAATGATCCCAAAGGACAGGAAAATATAAACTACACTATGATGTAGGGCGGGGAGACTTTTTACGGCCGCCACAGATTCCCAGACACTAGCTGTAGTGACTTTGAATATGCTCTAGAGGAAGCAAGGAATACACCACAGAATTGGAAAATATGGATTATATACATGTTTTCTGGGCCAGACTAGCTACTTTCGGTCAATTAGACCTCATCAGTGACCCTAAAATCAAAATTCAACAATGGAATTAATGATCCAAAAGGACAAGAAAATGTAGAGCAAGGAGACTTTTTACGGCCGCCTCACCAGACACCAGCTGTAGTGTCATTAGTGAGTGAGTGATTTTATTTTTACGTCCCACCAACAGCTAAGGTCATACGGAGACGGGACCTCGGTTAAAAGACTCATCCGAAAGTCTGGAGAAGCCCGGGATCGATCCTGCGATCCCTGGTTTAGAAGGCGAGTAGCTTAACCACTGCGCCACAGGGGCTTCTGTAGTGTCGTTAGTTACACGCCATTAAACACAGATGCATTGTTTTAGGTAAATCGTCCTGTCCAACGTCCAGCACACCTCACAACGGTACCTGTTATTTCTTCAGTAGCAGAGAAGCCACCTGGGATAATGCAATGGTATATTTTAGTAACTTTAAATAACCCGATATACCTTCAAGAGAGGTAACTCTTTCAAAAACATTCATATCAATAAGGGTCTACTCTTAAAGGAAAGAATTAGCTCCCGTAGTAAGGAGAATTTGTTCATACCTCTTCGAATAAGACTTGGTTTGATACCAATGTTGTCTGCCTTTATTTCTGTTTTGGCTGATATATTCATGTATTGGCGGGACTTGTTCCAAGTAAAACCATCACGAATACACGCCTTTATAATTTTGACCCCCTTGAACCCCACTTTTATATAGTAAAACTGGGGTTTGCAGGGGTAAACATTATTTTTTCTTGTTTCTGCTCTAATATATTGATTGTGAGTACGCGTTAGAACCGCCTCATCGAGGCGGTTCTAACGAGTACCCACATTCTATATTTTGAGCAGAAATAAGACAGATATCACATTTTTTCATCCACAAATATTCATATTTTTGGCGCTAAATGTTTAATGTATTTGTATATGCGTGCTTACGTAATGCGACGTATATCTTCCAACTTACTTTTACTGTTGAGAATACCTGAATACTGCTCTGCACTGCATCAAACACCTTTGAGACGATTCAAGAATATCTCTTTACGCGCTTATAACATAATGGTGTGTTGTGCGTACTCATAAGAACCGCCTACATACAACATATTCCAGCCTCAGGGATGATGGGTTCGATCCCGGGCCTCTCCTGACTTTCGGATGAGTCTTTAAACCGAATGACCTTAGCTGTTGGTGGGACGTAAAACTCAATCACACACACACACACACACACACACACACACACACACACACACACACACATTTCGGCCCCCGCCCTTAGGGGCTTGAAGAAATATATGGGCTGCATGTTGCTTCCACGCAGAGCTGAATCCGGCCCGCACACTAGTACTGGTAAACCGCTTAGAGAATCTAAACCTGTCCAGGAACCGCGGTGCGAGGCGGACCGTCCATGCTAATAAACCCTATTGGTTTCATTGGGCGACAGGGCTTGAGATGGCATTAAATCTCATTGTCGGGTAAAAGTCCCACGAAATTGGAAGCAACGTCTCCAAAATGACCTTTACAGTTTGTTTGTTTGTTTGATTTGAGGTTTAACGTCCCCGTCAACACTGTAAAGGTCATTTTGGAGAAGTTGCTTCCAATTTCGTGGGACTTTTACCCGACATTGAGATGAAATGACATCTCAAGCCCTGTCGCCCAATGAAACCAATAGGGTTTATTAGCATGGACGGTCCGCCTCGCACCCCGGTTCCTGGACAGGCCTAGATCCTCTAAGCGGTTTACCAGTACTAGTGTGCGGGCCGGATTCAGCTCTGCGTGGAAGCATCATGCAGCCCATATATTTCTTCAAGCCCCTATGGGCGGGGGCTTATGACCTTTACAGTGTTGACGGAGACGTTAAACCTCAAATCAAACAAAACACACACACACACACACACACACACACACACACACACACAACACATTCGATATTAGAAATTTTAGAAAATCTCACTAGAACTATAGATCAAATCGTTTGCGGGGTGGGGGGGGGGGAGGTGGAAGAGAGGGGGGAATGGGGTTTGCAAGAACGTCACAGTATATGAACAAGCAATAGTAAACGAACAATCGATGTTCAAGACGTTGAAGTATCGTTGTGTGGGCAGCTTGTTCATTTCGATGTGTCTGTATGTTCTCAATGTTTTTTTTGGATTAAGGAGAATGGGAACACCTGGCATGTTTTTTTTTCATCACTTTTCAAAGGGAGACAACTTTCGGAACTTCCTGCTTGCTTTCCTATAAGCTCTGTTCCACGGAAAAAAAAGCGTCAACCATTAAAGGAAAGAATTTGCTCTTCAGGAACAAATTCTTTCCTTTAAGCATTGTCCCCTATTGACACAGGAGATAAAAAAAAAACTTTTGGAGGAGTTGCCTCCCGTGAAGGTGTATCCATTGCCCTTTAGGTCCATATTGTTTGTTTAAATTGAGGTTTTACGTCAACACTATTTAGGTCATTGTCGGGACAATGTTTCCAATTTTGTGGGACTTCTACCCGACACTGAGATGACTTGACTTCTCGAGCCCTACCGCCCAAACAGACCAATATGATTCATATGTATAGATGGTCCCTTTGTACCACTTTGTCTTGACATGCTTAGACCTGGTAAGTGGTGTATCTATACTCGTGTGTTCGGTTTCAGCTTGCGTGGAAGTACCCACCATGTAGCCATATCTATTTCTCCCAAGCTCCGATAACAACTCTGTTAGTCCGGTTTCCAGCCTGCACGCCGCTACAATAGACCAGCCAGAACTGTCAGTGGAGCGCTGTGGTGCAGTGGTTGAACATCGGATTTGAGATCGAAAGATATCCGGTTCGATCCCAGCGAGCGCCAAATGTTGTTTCCTTTAGGAAGAGACTTTATCCTGGTTAGTACCCAGGAAGAGGAAGACAAGAGAGCAGCATGGAAGATAAGTTCTAGTTTCTATATGTGTTACCCTCCATAAATAAAATCGATTATCATTATTATTATTATTATTATTATTATTATTATTATTATTATTTGTGTTGTCAGGTAAATTGTAAAGACCACAGTGGTGTCTTGGCTGAAGTCAAGAGCGCGGATGTCAACCAGCTTCTGGTGTCCATGGCGAGGCGGCATTCGGGTAAAGAGTAACCATTTTTATTTTTTATTTTTATTTATACTATTTTTCCAGAGGGTAGCACATTTAGCTATAAAGCCATTCTACCATGTGGCCCTCCATAACAAAAGTATTAAAAACATAAAACACAGAAACAATTACAACATACAATGCAATATGAACAAAAAACACTCAAAATATACATTTACAACTAAGGTGAAATACCCCTTAAAAAATATTATTACCAAGATTTAATAAAATATTAACACCAAGAAAGGCAATAATGATTATTATGTTGTATGTTATAAAATTTTATTTTAATCTGAGTAAGAAGGTAAAAGACTGCACGTGGAACAGCTTAAATAATGAGGAAGTCTAAAATCTAAAAGTGGGCGTACAAAACATTATACATTTTTTGAATTTGAGATAGAGAGAGAAAACAAATTACAGTCTTAAAATATGTGATATTACTGTATAAGTTGGACACATTCTTTAACGTTTCTCTTGAAAATATTCAGAGATGAAGATAGCCTGACTGATGAGGGAAGCGTATTCCAGAGCTTTGGGCCCGAGCATGAAAATGAACCAGAATATAGAACAGTCTTAGCTTTTGGTTGTGTAAGGGAAGTAGAAGTAAAACAAAGATCAGGAATTGATACAATTAACTTACTCCACCCATAAAAGACACCAAAGGGAAAGAAATACAAACACTAAGCGACCAGACCATAATGGAAACCAAAACAAAGGAAGGCCATAAGGACAGTTACTGTCCCACAAAATGGCCATATGGCCATCCAAAATTAAAAGACACAAGTGATACACACAGTAAGTAACAAACAACAACATAAATAAATCGCCACAGAAGAGCCGCCTTGGAACGGTCAGTGGAAGATTTCCACTGGGGGGCTTAAATCGATTTTACGTGGCCACAATCCTCGCCCTTACTTCTGTCGCGATTTAGACAAATAATTTGTTCAGTCCGCATGAAGGCCTCCTAACTCATCAGTGCAATATCTCCGTGAACAAAAAAATCCAAGAACCACAGAGGTGAGACAACGGTGAGGACTCGACAGCAAGAAACCACTGAAATGCTGGAGCAAAAGAAAACCAACAGTTAGCTGCTGACGGAGTGAGGAAATCTGCTTTTAAGATAATTCGTGCCGCCCGTTTTTGCAATTTGTTTATTCTATCAATATTTGCATTTGACGTAGAACCCCATAATATTGATCCGTAGTCTATGATCGGCAAGATATAACTTTGGTAAAACATTTTCTGTATATTGGTGGGTATAAAACTTGATAACTGTTTGAGAAGCGAAATCCTTGAAGATATTACTGAGCATAAATGATCTATATGTGGGTTCCAGCTTAGGGTTTCGTCAATGAATAACCCCAGTAATTTTTGAGAGCTAACATGGTTAATTTGTATATTGACCATGAATAACTATACTCGTACCTATCTACATTTATATGCTGTATATCTATCATCTTAGCACAAACTTATTTAGTTACAGCCAAGGACATAAAATGCACGAAGCGGAAGCCCCTGTTTATGCCCCCCCCCCCCAAAAAAAAAAAAAAAAAAAAAAAAAAAAACGTGTTCATTCCATTTTTATATACATTTTGGGGGACAGTTGTTCACCATCCCTAAGCTTATTAAACGAGCTCGATAGTGGTCAAAATGTTGACTGTTCTAGTAAAAGTACAATAGACACATCCCAACACTATGTCATCGCTATATAATACTATTTGACGGGACGCACCGGTGGTGGGCAAAAAACGTCTTTGGTCGTTTATCGCCATTGTAAATGCGATGTTATTTTCTTTAATCTTGTATTTTGTTTGGACTCGGAAACGACAAAATTGACCTTAAAACTTTTATAACAGACAATTCTTAGCTAGTACATGTTGTAATTATTGATTTCTAGCAGATTTGAAGATGTTTTTGATAAAAATTACCTGTTAAACTTGTGCAGATAACGAGGCGGGCGGTCTTAATTTTTTGTAATAAAAATGCGCAAAAACGAATGGCTAAATGTGGAAGATGCATGAATTAACTCTAAAATATTATAATCTACTCATTTAAAATGTAATTCGGTCGATTTTCTGTGACAGTCAACTATAATATGTCCGTAATATTAAACCTATTTACAATGTGTTTATATGGAACCAGCGCCTTTTTGCCAACCACGAAAGATCGAAATCAAAAGGAAAAGTAATTTTGCGCATGCGCAGTGACATGTAAACAGAGTCACGTGTCAAAACATTGGACCCGTCTATATCTAATGGAGATAGTTTTGCTGAACAAAAAATGTGAGTGATTTTTGAATTTTTTTAGCATAAGCAGAAGTATATTTGCTTCACTAAATGCTCCAAAGTTTAAACGGTATGCTAACTAACGACATCGAGTTTTGAAAAACTGGCCCCTGGTGTCAGTTGATTGGCAAATAGGATTCTGTTGATGTTGTTGTTATAATTGTTGTTGTTGTTGTTGTAAAAGTAACACATCCTTTTCTGTTGTTCTTCACCAAAATTACGACTTTCTGCATTGAAAATGTCATAAATGTCATTCATTGTGTCATAAATTACATTATGTTAACAAGTCCGTGAAATGAACACCCCTCTAAACCCCACTCTATATAGAGAAAACTGGGATTTACATGGGTATGCATTATTTTTTTCTGTTCTAAGTCACAGGTTGTTGGTACTCGTTAGAACCGCCTCACTGGGGTGATTCTAGCGAGCACCCACAACCCTGTCTGGTGAATTAATAAGTAAAATATCACGGATTCAGTTTATCAGAAACTTTTCCATCTTGGAGGAAAATACACTGTCGCTATGTGTACTATCTTCTAACACAGCGCGCCACCTTTTTATGACGTCATTCGTAGATTCTTTGGCGTTAGACGGTGAAACGTTATTTCAACGCATCAAAAACATGACAAAAATATGTGTGATACAGTCAACAAAGTTGGCGGGATTTCTTCTAACAGTGGGGAAAGGTAGGGAGAATTTGAAGGAAACAACAAACATATTATCAACTTTTAGTGTGTTAGAATCGAAATAGATCAGCTCTAGTGTGGAATTTGTTGAGTAATAAATCACAGGTCGTCGGTCAGTTGAAAGTAGACAAATTACTCGCGCTACGTGCTCGTAAATTGATTCACTTTATAGCTGACCTCCAAACTGTGAATTATTACTAAAACAAGTCACTGCTAGAGCTAATCAATTGCAGTAGAACTTCGCTGGCTCGAACACCGATGGCTCGTTTACCATGGATGTTTCGAACCCATTCTTGAACCCCTAGCAAAATCCTCTACATAAGAAATAGTGGGGGATTATTAAGGAGATTTTAGTCTTTTATCTTGCACATGTATGCTGTATGTACTCATTAGAATCGCCTCGATGAGGCGATTTTAATGAGTACACACAGCATACATTTTCATTATAGAACACCGAAAAGATGTCTAAAAGTATCTCGTTATGCCTCCTGGCAGTAACCCTCAGTGACTCGAACTATCCCTGTCTCGAACAGATTTCGAAGTCCTAAAGTGATTCGAGCCATCGAAGTTCGACTGTATGCTGATGAAAAGTGTTTTATATTTTATTTAGTAAATCGTTTCTGGATTGGAGG
Organism: Lucinisca nassula; assembly: GCA_963580285.1. Lineage (NCBI taxonomy): Eukaryota > Metazoa > Mollusca > Bivalvia > Lucinida > Lucinidae > Lucinisca > Lucinisca nassula. The sequence continues at coordinate 59,226,197 of OY757010.1, forward strand.
AAAAGATGACGTACGTATTCTAGGGGGCTGGATGTGGATGGGCTCGACGACTCGAATGAATGTGTTTACCGGCTACAGGGCCTGGGCACCAGGCTATCCTAGGAATGTATATTCCAGAATGTACCTTGGAACACGGTGTGCTATGGTGTTAAATGGAGAATGGGAAGACACCAAGTGTGACGAGAGCCTGTCGTATGCATGTCAGCTGTAAAGAAACTTTAAATTAAAAACAAATAATAATAATCATTTTCATTTTTTTATTTGCACTACGTTGACAGTCCCCTACAATAAAATTGCGTCTTTCATATTCCAGAACTATATATTTTCTTTTCTTATTTCTAGGCAAAAAGTAGTTAGTAGAGGACGTTAGAACCGCCTCCAGGAGGTGGTCCTAACGAGTGATCACAACCTGTATTTAAGCAGAAATAAGGAAAATAACCTATGCCCCTGTGAATACAACATTTTTATTTAAAGTGGGTTAATCACACGGACTTATTAATGTGATACATGTTTTCGTGATGGGGTCTTTAACCGACACAGGGAATGACACTCCCTGCACAACCGCCACCGCCCATCAGGGCTTGGAGAAATAGATTGGGCTGCACGATGCTTCCACGCAGAGCTGATACCGACCGCACATAAGTACTGGTAATCCGCTTAGAACGTCTAAGCCTGCCCAGGAAAATTGCTGCGAGTTGGCCAGTGCATGCTTATAAACCCTGTTGGTTTCATTTGGCGGCAGAGACTGAGAGTCATTACATCTCAATGTCGGGTAAAAGTCTCACAAAATTGGAAGCAACGTCTCCAAAATGACCTATACAGTGTTGACGGGGACGTTAAACCTCGAAACAATCAAACAAAATAACTATCTATATATCTATCTCCAGTCAGATGCGAATGTGATGAACGGTCACCGGAAAAATTAGGGCAAATTCACGGACAATACCGAGCGTTACGGGTACCTTAATTATTGGTACCCCGTGTATCCACAGCAAACTCGAAACTGAATAATGGAAAATAGATTGTTCAAATGTCATATTAAAACACAAGAATGTGCATGTTGCATATTCGGATACTCACGTTCGATACGTAAAAGTTCATTATTCTAAGTGGGGGTTCAACAATGCAAAGTGCGGCTTCAACAATACATACTGTGATTGCACACTGAATAACTGAGTTTTTGCCTAAATACTGTTCCATATAAAATGGCGTCTTCGATATCTCTAAAACTAGCATTTTCAGATGATGTTTTTTTTTATATTTTTCTTATTTAAAGTTCAAACATAGCTTGTGGTGCTCGTTAGAACCGCCGCACTGAGGCGGTTCTAATGAGTACCCGCAATCTAAGTTTTGAGCAAAAATAATGTTAATATTGTTTACCCCTGTAAACCCCCGTTTCCTCCATATAGAGTGGGGTTTATAGGGGTTTCATTAGACGGGCTTGTTAACATGATTGTTATATAGCGCTCAGTTGGTCAACAAGGGTACATGTAAGAAATAAGAATAAGAAATAAGAAATCGTGCAGTCCAATCTATTTCTTTAGGGGCGAACATTGGTACAGGTTTACATTATTTTCATTATTTTTGTTCAAAACATATATTTTCGGTGCCTGAATGAGGCGGTTCAGTCAAGTAACAACAATCTATGCTTGGGGCAGAAAAAAGAAAAATATCTCAAATTTTCAAAGGAAAAAATGTCATTTAGACAGCCACGAATGAAAGCGCTAACTTCATATATATTACATGTACATAGGCGTATTATCACAGTGGCATGTTAAACATAACAACCGAACTTTATTACTTTACCGCGCACAGAAACTCAGCTGACGCAACCGCTGATATTCATGGGCTACCATTGACTAATAAAGTAAAACGGCACACGTTACTTTCCTGTACTGTTAGCATACATTGAAGACCATTATCAGACGCTACGTACTCTGTCCTTTGACCCTTAAATTCCTGCACTGTAAATAAACAATGTAGACCTTAATCAGACGCCGCGTTGAGCGGCGTCTGATCTTGGTCTACATTGTTTACCAAACCCAGTCCAGATTCTATAGATAATATTTTTCAAATAAGGGTTATCCTTTGGAAGCAAGGAATACACCACAGAACTGGAAAATATGAAGTGAGCATGTTTTCTGGGCCAGACTAGCTAGTTTCGACCAATTAGGCCTCATCAGTGACCCTCAAGTATTTTCAAAATTCCACAATGGAATCAATGATCCCAAAGGACAAGAAAATATAAACTACACTATGATGTAGGGCAGTGACTTTTTACGGCCGCCACACATTCCCAGACACCAGCTGTAGTGACGTTAAATATGTTCTATAAAAAAGCGGGACCTGATCTGGATGTACGCTGTTTTCTAACGTAAAGGAATGTAAGGTCATGGTTAAGAACCTTTCTGTTTCAGCTCATACCCAGACAAAATCCACCAAAAACCGCGTTCAGTTCTTTGATACAAACGCTGTAGACACAAGACAGACGAAATCCACCAAACATATTGCGGTCTCAGTAATTGCATTGATATTTTGGTATTGCACGACCCGCAGAAAAAGCGACCGACTGAAGTCGGTTGATTTCTAAGAGTGCCCTATTGTCACCCTGTCATTCTGTCAGTCTGTCAGTCTGTAACCCGTTTGTGAAAATTGGTGATAGTGACTTAACCGCTTGGAATATTTAAACAATTTTTGGCATACTGATAGATATCAATGAGATCTAACCAATGAACTTGCGAAATATTACATTCCATTTAGTATAGCCTCGCCGAGGCGAAAATGTGAAACTTTCGAACTGCTTCTCCTCGGAAACCGTTGGGCCGATTGAAGTCAAATTTCATATGGAGCCTCTATGGGATGGGGAAAATCAAAATTTGCTCATGGGGTCCAGGTCACATGACCAAAATGGCCGCCAAGCCATATATGGTCTGTATGGCTGTCCGTCCGTAACCCGTTTGTGAAAATTGGTGATAGTGACTTAACCGCTTGGAATATTTAAACAATTTTTAGCATACTGATAGATATCAATGAGATCTAACCAATGAACTTGCGAAATATTACATTCCATTTAGTATAGCCTCGCCGAGGCGAAAAATGTAAAAAATTTCGAACTGCTTCTCCTCGAAAACCGTTGGGCCGATTGAAGTCAAATTTCATATGGATGGATGGATGGATGTTTTATTTTAAGACGCTCAACCCGAACAGGGCATATAGCGTCTAAAACAGTTATATATTATATATAAAATTTTACAAGATTAAACAATAAAAATTTTAATAACTACAGTTTGTTAAAAAGACCGATTTCTTTAAGAAAATTGATTAATTGGTAAAAAGGAACATTATTAAAAAGATCTTTCATCGTAGTAATGTTAAAATATTTAGAACGTATATGGTCAAATTCAATACATGAGATGAGAAAGTGTTTAACTATGAACGGTTCGTTACAAGATATACAGAAAGGTGCTTGTTCGTTTTTTAAAATGTAGGAATGAGTGAGTCGTGTGTGTCCAATACGGCATCTTGTGATTTTAGTCTGATCTTTCCTATTATAATTCGAAAAAGTGCATTTGGTATGAAAATTCGGTTGTATTTGGTTTAATTTATTATTAGTTTCTTTTTCCCAAATTGATTGACATTTATTTTTTATATATTTGTTAATGTTCGATTTTAAATCAGAGTAAGGGATTTTTAAATTTGTAACTGTTAACGATAATGCTGATTTGGCTTCCAAATCAGCTAGCTCATTTCCGCGGATATTCACGTGACTCGGACGCCAGCAGAATATTATCTCCTTCGAGACGGAAAGATAGTGATATTTTCTAAGAATTTGTTGGATCAAGGGGTTTCTGTGCTGTTGGTCTTTGAGAGCTTTTAATACAGAAAGAGAATCGGAATAAATGATAAAATGTCTTTCAGATTGATCTCGAATGTGATAGAGTGCAATATCAATTGCTTTCGCTTCAGCGGTAAAAATAGAGCTATTATCGGGTAATCTAATGCTGTCGGTGAAATTCGGACTAATGACAGAACAAGCAACTTTCTCATCTTGTTTCGAACCGTCAGTGTAAATGGATATATCATGTTTAAAATTGGACTTGATTTCTAAAAATTCGTTCTTAAAAATATGCGATTCCACTTCGGATTTCTTATTTTTATGTAAGGTTAAAATAATCTTTGGAGGGTTTAATGTCCATGGCTCTTTGGATGATAATGAAAAAGATTGAATATTTTTAATATTAATATTTGCCTCTTCGAGTAATGATTGAATTCTTAGGCCAAGAGGTTTAATCGCCGATGGTTTGTTGTTATAAAATCGTTCATACTTAGGGTTAAAAACACATTCATATGCTGAATTGCGTGGATTTGCAGCTAATTTAGTAGCATATTGAAGAGACAATTTCTCTCTTCTAATATAAAGTGATGGTTCATTAGATTCAGCATAGAGACTATCAACGGGTGAAGTGCGAAAGGCGCCTAGTGCTAAACGTAAACCTTGATGATGTATAGTATCCAAAGATTTTAAATAAGATTTCCTAGCAGAACCATAGACTATGGAACCATAGTCCAATTTGGAACGAATTAACGATCTATACAGATTTAAAAGAACAGTGCGATCTCCTCCCCAGTCGGAACTGGACAGGAATTTTAAAAATATCAAGAGCTTTTAAACATTTAGCTTTCAAAGCTTTGATATGAGGAATAAAAGACAATTTATTATCGAATAAAAGACCCAAAAACTTCGCCTCAGTGACGACTGGAATTGGACTGCCGTATATAGTCAGTACAGGATCTAAATGTAACTTTCGTATTTGGCAGAAATGAACACACTGAGTTTTTGTTTTAGAAAATTTAAAACCATTTTCTGTTGCCCAAGTTTCTATATTATTTAAACACCTTTGCAGTTTAAATTCAATGGTTTCCATATTTTGGGATCGATAAAAGATTCCAAAATCGTCAACAAAAAGCGAACAATCTGGGTCTTTTACACATTTAACTATATTATTAATTTTTATGCTGAACAAGGTTGGAGATAAAATACTACCTTGTGGTACACCTTGTTCTTGATCAAATGTGTCCGATAATGTATTTCCTAGTAAGCGAACATTAAATGTTCGATCGGATAAGAAATTTTGAATAAAAAGTGGTAATCGGCCTTTAAGGCCCAATGTATGTAAATCTTTCATGATGCCATACTTCCAAGTGGTATCGTAGGCCTTTTCTAGGTCAAAGAATACAGCTACGACATGTTCTTTTTTAATAAAGGCATCACGTATAAATGATTCTAAGCGAATCAAATGATCGTTCGTAGAGCTGTTTTTTCTAAAACCAGCTTGAAATTTAGTGATAAGCTGGTTTGATTCTAAGAACCAAACCACCCTATCATTAATCATTCTCTCCATTGTTTTACATAAGCAACTTGTCAAAGCAATAGGTCTGTAATTAGTGGCTTCAGTATGATCTTTATTAGGTTTCGGAATAGGAATAATGGTAGCTTTTCTCCAGTTTTCGGGGAACTTTCCAGTGATCCAAATATCATTCAAAATGTTTAATAATGTTTCCAATGCCTTGTTGGGTAAATGTTTTAAAAGTTGATAGTGTATGTCATCAGGACCAACAGCAGTATCATGAGATTTATGGAGAGCATCTAATAATTCTTTAGTAGTGAAAGGTAAATTATATTTTTCGTGATTTAATGATGAAAAATTTAAATTCTTTTTCTCTTGTTCTTGTTTAATATTTTGGAAATTTTTTGAATAATTTAAGCTAGAGAAGTTTTTCTGAAAATTTTCCCCCAAGGCATTGGAAATGTCTTTAGCCGTTGAACATATATTTCCGTTCGATTTGATATGGACATGTTTTTTTGATTTGTTTTTGCCACTAATTTTTCGAATCATGTCCCATATTTTCTTAGTTGGTATTCTGGTATTCAGTTTGGAGACGTATTGCTGCCAAGATGCTTTTTTGGCCGATTTTATTGTTTTGCGAGCTTTAGCTCGCATGTGTTTGGCATGGATAAGATTTTCTTTTGTTGGTTGTTTATTGAATTTTCGTAATGCAGATTTTCTTTTATTGATTGAAGTTTTAACTTCGTCATTAAACCAAGGTTTGTTTCTTTTTGAAAAAGTCGAGGATTTAGGAATACATTTTTCAGCAATATCAATCAATTGATCAGTAAAATCTTGTATATCATTTGCAGTTTTAAAAAGGTTCAGGGTCGAGTTTTTCATTACATAATTGATTAAAATTTTCCCAATTTGCTTTACTCAAATTCCATCTGGGGTGACGATCCTCATGGGTCGATGCAATTTCTTCAATTACTATCGGAAAATGATCGCTCCCATGGAGATCGTCCACAACGGACCAATCAAAATCTAGATAAATATTTGGAGAGCAAATTGAAAGATCTAAAGCAAAATAATTTCTTGTTGGAGAATGAAGGTATGTTGGTTGTTTATCATTAAATAAACATAAATCATTTTCAGCAATAAAATTTTCTATGATTTCTCCTTTGTCATTTGTATCCGAGCAACCCCATAATTTGCTGTGACTATTAAAATCTCCTAATAATACATAAGGACTAGGTAATTGATTTGTTAAATTTTCTAATTCTTGTTTAGAAAAATTATAGTGTGGTGGAAGGTAGACAGAACAAATCGTTATGGATTTGGATAAAGTGACGTTTACAGCAACAGCTTGTAAATTAGTGTTTACATCTATTTTCCTATGAGGAACGTCAGATTTTACCAGGATTGATGTACCTCCTGATGCCTTCTGATTATCCGTTGTGATATGATTGTACATACTGTAACCTTTGAAATTAATATTATCTGTAGTTTTCAAAAAAGTTTCTTGGAGACAAATGACATTAGGAGAAAAAAGTGTAGTTAAAATTAAAAGTTCGTTAAAATTGGCTTTCAGTCCTCGACAATTCCATTGAATTATTGACTTCTTATCCATGGTTGAATGGAGAGAAGATTAAAACAAGGAATTTAATCCTTTATTTTTTATTATTAGGCTTTAAGAACGTGGAGGGATCATGGTCCAACTCCATGTCCTCAAGGGCGCCGTACTGATTAGCCAGTTTTACTGGATCAGCAGACGCCCCTTTACTGTTTGGGTTTGATCCTTTATGCTTTTCTTTGCCGTTTTTTTCTTTTTGATCTGCTGTCCCCGACGTGGATCGGGAGTGAGATCTGCTAGAATGTTTGGGTTGTGAACTGGTCTGTGAAGTTTGTCTAGATTCTGTTCTTGAATGATGAGTAGATGTAGGTTGTGACGATGTAGTAGGTTGTGAAGATGTAGGTTGTGACGATGTGGTTTTGGGTTTTACAGAAGAGGTAATAACTTTAGAATCTGGTTTAATTTCAAAATCTTTTTCGTTGAATTGTGTTGATGTTTCTTTGGTTTCAGGTTTGCTGGTAAGTGATTGAACAACTTTGGCGAATGTGGTTTCTGGTTTATTTTGATGAATTTTCTTAGCTTCCAAATATGTGACGTTTTGAGTGACTTTGGTTTTCATAATTTCTTTTTCCGTTTTCCAAACTTCACAGACGTTTGATTTGGATAGGTGATTTTTTCCGCAGTTCACACACTTTGGAGAATTCTTGCAGTTGACAGTGTGGTGATCAGTACCACCACACTTCTCACACACAGATCCATCAGGGACAGTACAATCATTTTCATGATGCCCAAACCTCTGACAATTAAAACATCGCAGAGGATTGGGCACGTAGATTTCGACCGGTATTATTCTGTAGAAGATTTTTAGAGATTTCGGCAACGTAGTTGTGTTGAAAGTTAGCAGTAGAGTGTTGGTGTCTATTAGATTTCCGTCTTTTTTAATTTTAAATCGTTTGCAGGCCGTAACTCCTTGCTCTTTCAAATAGTCGACAATGCTGGCTTCAGATTCTTGTTTAAGCATTCTGTCACGGAGTATTCCTTTACATGAGTTTAATGTTTTGTGCTCCGTGACAGAGACGTTAAGGTTGAAAAATTTGTTGATTTTGAGGAGGTTTTCTGTTTGGGATTTTCGATTAGTTTCAATAAGTAGAGTTCCGTTTTTCAATTTTTTAACATTTTTTGGTGTTCCAATTAAAGCTTCAATTTGTTTTTCAATGACAAAAGGTGAGAGTGTAGTTACGGCCTTTTCTTCGTTGCTCGAAACCACTAAAAATCTTGCAAAATTTTCATTTGCTTTAAAAGTGAATGTTGTCGGTTCCGGGTCGTCATCAGATAAATCTAAGAAAGCTCTTTTTCTATTGTTGGATCCCATGGTTGAAATTTATGTTTCGATAGCTATGCGCCCCACCCTCCTTGGAGCCCTACAAGGGGACGTTTAATGGAAATGGATCTCCTATTTCCAACGCCAAGGCTACATGGCTATTATACTCGATGACAGGACCAGAGTCCTTCCGCTCCACTTCTGCTTTATGATTCCCAACTATGCACCCAGATTTCAATGAAAAAATGAGGAACAGTTGGGACCCATCCCCACCCATATTCTCTCCCTCACAGAAGTTTCTGCTGAATTTCCCCAGTACAAGCCCACCGATTGATCCATCAGCCGCCGCCCATCAAATAACACTCAAAGATAGAGGAATAAGAAAAAATTACACCCGGTTTGTACCATAAAGATACGTAAGAAAGAAAGAAGGAAGATAAGGACAAGCTGTGCGATTCTAGAGCTTGGCACGACTGAGCCGATTGATTCAGGCCGGATCTAGCCCAAACCCCTCTTCTATCTGAAATATGGGCCAAAATGATGTGTTGAAAAGCTGGAGATCCCTGGGCTTTTCTCAATCATCAGGATCCCTTCTTCCAGCATACGAGACGCCACTCACGGCAAACAAGTGGCTCCTGTTTCAACAAGGAATTTCATCCCCATTCACTACAGAAGGAAAGTGACCTGTATATTTTATTCCCTACAGACAAGGGAGGCCGAAAACGTTTGCTTAAATAAAAGCTTGGCTCTGAAAACAGGAGATCCTTTGCTAAATAAGAGATCCACGATTATGGTAAGAAATTATTGAGGTGATCAATTTCAGAGAGTACAAATGATTTTATAGACTGATGAAGAAATAAGCTGTGTTAGATGATAACGTACACTTCAGAATTTAGTGATAAGTATCTGATTCTGTTAACTTTGGAATAACATGAAATAAATTTGAGGTAACATGAAACGACAAGTTACTTGTCTAATAACGTATTTAAAATGCATCTTTCATTGATGTGCAGAGTGATGGAGCATGAAAAAGTGACACATACACAGTACAAACATATACAGATGAGGTTTCTTCTTTGTGGTGCGCGACCCACCAGCAATGATGATACACGTACAAATGCAGCGTGGTAGTAACATGAGATAGGAAAGGTTTAAAAGGATAGATCTCGCGTAGTGAATTGTAAAAAAAATTGGTAAGATGCATTTGAATAAAGTGAATTACAAAATAATACCGGTCGAACGGACGATTGTTCTGTATGTTGGAGGCTTTTACCCAACTGCCACAGAACCTGAAGGCAGCCACCTATTTCGAGGCACCGGGTGGTCTCGGCGATGGGACTGTTTTCGGTGGGGTCTTACCACTCTGCCACACTCCCGAAGGCAGCCGCCATATTTCTACCCCCCGGGCAGGCGCGGGGCAAATTTCATATGGAGCCTCTATGGGATGGGGGAAACCAAAATTTGCTCATGGGGTCCAGGTCACATGACCAAAATGGCCGCCAAGCCATATATGGTAAAAACCCTTCAAAAATAGTCTTCTCCAGAACCACTGGGCAGATTTCCACGAAACTTGATAAATAGCATCTGGGAGGTAGGCCCATCATAAATTGCTAAAGTGGTGACCCTGGGTTGACCTTGACCTTCTTTGTGCCTAGGTCAAGCTTTGGCACATATGCTTTTGTTGGAATATTTAAACAATTTTGGCATACTGATAGATATCAATGAGATCCAACCAATGAACTTGCGAACTATTACATTCCATTTAGTATAGCCTCGCCGAGGCGAAAAATGTGAAAATTTTCGAACTGCTTCTCTTCGGAAACCGTTGGGCCGATTGAAGTCAAACATATGGAGCCTCTATGGGATGGGGGAAACCAAAATTTGCCCATGGGGTCCAGGTCACTTGACCAAAATGGCCGCCAAGCCATATATGGTAAAATCCCTTCAAAAATAGTCTTCTCCAGAACCACTGGGCAGATTTCCACGAAACTTGATAAATAGCATCTGGGACGTAGGCCCATCATAAACTGCTAAAATGGTGACCCTGGGTTGACCTTGACCTTCTTTGTGCCTAGGTCAAACTTTGACACATATGCTTTTGTATTGGAAAAGTGAGAATGCATTTTATCCTGCAAACTATTCAGAATACAGTACTAAAGTATAAGATATATTTGTTCTCCTTACGATAAGGCGCATTTATTGGGGGAACCGTTTTAGGTCCAGTTCACATGACCAAAATGGCCGCCATACCCATATATGGTAACACTCATAAAGCTAAAAGCATCCGGCGGGTCGTGCACTTCAGCTGAAGCACCGGTTGCTATTGATTATGCCGATAAATATAAAAACATAGGGTTGCGAAACAAAATATTTACAGAACTGCAAATCGTTAACCAGTCATAAGTCTGCATCGCTGACTATTTTTACCCTTGGCATAATTGGGAAAGCAAGAGAAAGTGTCTTATATATCGCCCACCCCTTCTTCCAAAAGTATGAAATATGCAATTCGGTCCACATAGGGTCTGTTTCTGGCGGACATTGGATTTATGGTTGAATAACGAACAAAGTTAAATAAAACGCTCGTTCAGCATGAAATTAGTGACACATTACCGTAACCTTGTTGAATTAAATTGCCAACGTCAAACTGCGTTCTTTAAAGTTCCGCCAAAGCTCGCGTTGTATTCATGTTTTCCTGATTGTCCTTGCTGTATATAAGTTAACAGGAGTATACATTATTCTTTTCTTATTTTCGTTCCAAGACATAGGTTGTGGGTTCTCGTTAGAACCACCTCAATGAGACGGTTCTAACGAGCACCCACAACCTATGTTTGGCGTATACATAAGAGAAAAAACACACAGATTTTCGTCCAAAACACTGACCATTTTGAGAAATGAAAGAATGCACTATGTCACATGGGTGCATTAGCGTAATATTGTTTGTTTGATTTGAGGTTTAACGTCCCCGTCAACACTGTAAAGGTCATTTTGGAGACGTTGCTTCCATTTTTTGTGGGACTTTTACCCGACATTGAGATGAAATGACATCTCAAGTCCTGCCGCCCAATGAAACCAATAGGGTTTATTAGCATGGACGGTCCGCCTCGCACCGCGGTTCCTGGACAGGCTTAGATCCTCTAAGCGGTTTACCAGTACTAGTGTGCGGGCCGGCTTCAGCTCTGCGTGGAAGCATCATGCAGCCCATATATTTCTTCAAGCCCCGATGGGCGGGAGCCGTAATATAGACCGTCAATTGAGTGTTTGAGTTTTACGTCTCACCAACAGCTTAGGCTATACGGAGACGGGACCTCGGTTTAAAGACTCATCCGAAGGTCTGGAGAAGCCCGGGATCGATACTGCGACCCCTGGTTTACAAGGCGAGTAGCATAGCCACTACACCACGGAGGCTTCTATAGACCGTCAATAGAAATTGTCCTATCAGTTTGGGTCCACAAAGTATGCAGCCATGCTGCTATCTTAATGGCCAGATTGTCCGGCTTTTTCCCACCTTTCTCAAAGTTAGGTGAAACACGTGTATTCTTCTTTTTCTGTTTTCAAACAACATTCTTGAAAGAGCTGTTAGTTCGAATCAAAAATCTTACATTTTGTTTGTTTGATTTGAGGTTGAACGTCCCCGTCAACACTGTAAAGGTCATTTTGGAGACGTTGTTTCCAATTTTGAGGGACTTTTACCCGACATTGAGATGAAATGACATCTCAAGCCCTGGCCCCCAATGAAACCAATAGGGTTTATAAGCATGGACGGGCCGACTCGTACCGCTTTGCCTGGGCAGGCTTAGATCCTCAAAGCGGTTTACCAGTACTCGTGTGCGGGTCGGTTTCAGCTCTGCGTGGAAGCATCATGCAGCCCATATATTTCTTCAAGCCCCGATGGGCGGGGCCGACATTTTGTTTGCAGGCTGATGTCAGGGAGTGGGATGAATGTTCGTACTGGAGTATTGTCAAGTCACGGTGAACGGGCATAAAGACACAAGTAAGATAAAAGATAAGCGAAACAGTTAAAATTGTTGCCTTCGACTGTGTTGTTGATAACAGCTGATTTCTTCTCCTAAAATGACCACTTTTGTGATTTTCTGTGTTTTGTTGGTATTACCAGTTTGTAAGTACAGTGAAATTCCGCTATTAAGACCAGCTAAAATTAGGACTAATTTTGATATAAAAACTTATTTTGAATGGTACACTGAATTTTTCTTTGGGTTTTTTGCCTACAATATCCTTTGGTCAGGTACCACCTTTGGGACTGTTCAAAAGTGGTCTTTAAGACCACTTTTGAACAGTCCCAAAGGTGGTCTTAATATAGGTATTTTACTGTAATCTTAAGGATTGTCATTGAATAGAAATGATCCTTACATTTCATCGCGTTATGAAAAGGAAAGATGTTTAATCGTAAAATATTTACAATGTGTACATGTACTCGCGCGGCCCCCACCTATCGGGACTGGAAGAGATAGATGGGCTGCATGAACGACCGCACACGAGTACTGATAAGCCGCTTAGAGAATCTAAGCCTTCCCAGGCAAAGCGGTGCGAGTCGGACCGTCCATGTTTATAAACCCTATTGGTTTCATTGGGCGACAGGGCTTGAGATGTCATTTCATCTCATTGTCGGGTAAATGTCCCACCAAATTAGAAGTAACGTCTCCTAATGACGTATACAGTGTTGACGGGGACATTAGACCTCAAATCAAAGTACTCGCTCCGTTGTCAAATGTTTAAACATCATCATCGCCGCAACCATCATCACCGTTGCCTTCATATTTTCGGCATTCATGCAATGAGTCCATGCCATGCATAGAACATCCTCACCATGTGACATAATATTGAACAGATCAAGAAAACTTGACTTTGGAGTTTGCGACCAGGGTAGGGTAAGTAAAAACCAGCCTGCTCAGCTGCACAGACTAGCAAGTGTCTTGAATATATATTATATAAGAATCTTTCATGGGTGTGAGGGGTGGATAGAAAAATCCCTGCCAAAAGTCACTGTTCGGCATTACAAGGCTTGCCGGTCAGTAAACCCGAGGGTCGGATTTTTCTATCTACCCCTCTCTTCAATGTAAGATTTGTTTTTCTTGCAAATCTTTCATTACTATTACGTGAACAAGTCCGTGAAATGAACACCCCACACACCCCACTTTATATAGAAATAAACTGGGGTGTACGGGGGTAAACAGTATTTTTATTATTTCTGCTCCAAAACACAGGTTGTGGGTACTCAAAAGAACCGCATCAAAGAGCACCCACAACCTATGTTTGCAATATTAATAAGAACAATATCATAAATTTTCTTCAGAAAAGTAGGCATTTTGGAGATATGGAAAAATGCACTATATCGCACGGGTGTGTTTTCATTATTGAGAATGGATTTTGTTTCAAATTGCAGCCACTGCGACGGTCGACGTCCGCCATATTTTGATGACAATAATGCGGCGTTTTTTGACGTCACTGTATGTGCAGTGACGTCAAACGTAACGACGACTTTCGTGACGTCATAGTAAACCTGTGTAAATCAAACACGTGATATTTCTAGATTTTTTTATTATGTCCCTGGGTAGGATAACCCGGGTAGGATAAGTATTTTTATGTCTAAAACTCGTGTGCGGAGCATGAATATGAGCTTTGAAAACTATCAGTACGAGCCACGTCATTATGCGCGAACAACAAAAATACGACTCAGTCTGCGCACTGATACGCGCCTCAGTGCTCGCTATTTGAACCTCTGTTTGTACAATACCTTTTGATTCTTCTTCGAAAATTCTATGTTCCAAAAACATTATTCCTTGGAAATAAGGACTGCAACACAGAACTGAAAAAAACATGGAGTGTTCAAGTTTCTTTCTGGGCTAGATTAGCTTCAAGCAGCTTCGGCCAATTAGGTCTCATTAGTGACAGCCAAGTAGTTTCAAAATTCCGTAGCTATCGTTTGTAACTGCCTTAGGAATATTCCATGAACAAAAAGGTCAACCAAGTCATCCGATTGTGTGAATTCAACTATAACTCAACTACAGCTGTGGCGTTTATGACCATTTTCGCCGCTTGTTAAAAGCATGCGACAGGCACTCTACCGAATCTTCTGTTGGACTCGGCGAATTTGACATATATTGACAACACCTGAATAGCTCCGCCTAGTCAATCTTATCTGCGACTACTATAATTATCCTAAAGGACTAGAAAATATAACGCACACTATGACGAAGGGCAGGGGCCAGTTTCATCAATAAACATCGTACGATTAATCTTAAATTGTTCTTACGCACTTTTTAAAGAACTGCGTACGTCAGTTTCATCAAAACATCGCAAAGTGGTCGTACGAGCTAAATTTGCGTTTCACTAAAATACGTCGCAATTTTGAATATGCTCTTAAACGGGGCCACTAATTGTCACATGCGTGATCACGTGCCGTCTTGAAATAGCCGTGTAAAGTAAATAACACGTTAACTTTTAAAATTATTGTTCCAGTGGACCTAGATGTATATCCAGTACAAACAACGTTGAATCAACGTTGATTCTATGTTGCTTCAAACTTGTGTTTCCATTCCATTATCGTGAGATACAGATATTAATTATCTGGAACCCCTTTCCACTGTACCACTGGCGAGTTGGTCTGTTTTGTGGACGTCGTGACGTCAGGCTAACGTTGATTTAACGTTGTCATTATCACAATGAACCTTTTACAATCGCGTTTGTCAGTAAATGCGGGTTGGGTGTGTCTTCAGCATTGTTGAGTTTATAATATTAGATGACATGTGAGACTTCGCTGAGCATTTTATTAGCTTTTCACGCTCAATTTATTAATTTAGAAATGGAAGAGCATGAATACAAGATTCAATTTGTCGTATGATTTGTTTGATTTGAGGTTTTACGTCCCCGTCAACACTGTAAAGATCATTTTGGAGACGTTGCTTCCAATTTGTGGGTCTTTTACCCGACATTGAGATGAAATGACATCTCAATCCCTGTCGCAAAATGAAACCACTAGGGTTTATAAGCATGGACGGTCCGCCTCGCACCGCGGTTCCTGGACAGGCTTAGATCCTCTAAGCGGTTTACCAGTACTAGTGTGCGGGCCGGATTCAGCTCTGCGTGGAAGCATCATGGAGCCCATATATTTCTTCAAGCCCCTATGGGCGGGGGCCATTAATTTATCGTATGAACATAAAACACAGTTAATGCATGATTTTTTTACACAAAACGTCAATACATGACGTTGTTTACTAAGGATACCGCACATAACGTTACGTGACGTAGCCTCAGTAAGTGTTCGTATTTAAAGTATGCCAGTTTTTAGCTCCAGTTTGTTGTTGGCAATGGTCTGTATATAGCAAATATTTATTCATTGATAGTTCATCTGTCAGGTCGTCCAGCCTTTCGATGAAAAATAAATTCAGTTTATTTGCAACATGGATCCTACAGCATGCCTGATTTAAAATTACTTGTTCTATAGCTACATGTATACACAGTTGCACATAGACGAAATGACAATACGCCAGACAATGACCCCCGCCACCCGCCGTCGACATTAAAGGTTTTCGCACATGCGAGCGTACGCACATGCGTGTACTTTCTTCCGTATGGGGTGTACATACGTGATCCTGTAACCTCTGGTTAAGGCATTGTACCAGGAAGAACCTAAACTTTTAAGAGCGTTGATGATATGTTTATTCAGCAATACATATCTATGACCTCTAGCCGCATCAATACCGATGACCTCAAAGTCAAGGTCACGGATTCACAATTTTCAACATAAACGCGCCCATGCCCATGACCTCAAGGTCAAGGTCACAGACTCTGATTTTTTAATGTCACCGTTGTTCAATAAGAGCTCACATTTCCTAACCAATGAAATGGATTTAGTTCGTATTTGGTATGACGCAAGATACAGGTAGTTTCTCCGGCTACTCCTATTTGTTTTCGTCCACATCTGATTAATGATTGGCTCGAAATAAAAGAAATAAATCTTGAAATGGCCGTAAAACCAAAACTCAAGGTCAATGTCACAGACTTAGTAATTTACTTTTTATGGATTTGGTTCATATCACACTTTTTACAAGATTCAAACGACATTACCCACACCTACGCCGATGTTCTCAAGGACAGTATTCCAGCCGAGAAATGCGGTATTTTTTTATTTGGCAACATGCTTTTTTTCTTGGTGAGGGTGGTCCCTGGGCGGGGGCATCTGTGTCGTATTCACAATTCTACTTGAGGTACACTGAGTCTTCATTTTAATCAAAAGTCTAATCGAAGAGTGTGGGTAAACGTTAGAACTACCTGAACGCGTTGGTCCTTTTGTTTGCATTGAGGTTTAAAGTCCCCGCCAACCGTTGGTACAATGTACATGTACTTAGGTCAGTTTGGAGACGCTGCTTTCGGTTTTGTAAGACTTTTACCCGACCTTGAGGTGAAGTGGCATTATAAACCTTACCGACCAAAGAAGTCGCTAGGATTGAAGGAGCGGTCCCAGTCGCACCACTTTTCTACGGCAGGCTTTTACTGATGAGGGTCACTGATGAGGGTTTTTAGCCGAAACTACGTAGTATGACCCATCTTCTTTCTTATGAATGTTTTCATTGCTCTTAAAGGAACTCATTTTTTATTTTTATTTTACATTCTAAGCGGTTAACCAGTAATCATGTTTGGTCGGTTTTAGCTGTGCGAGGAAGCACTATGTCTCCAAGCCCCGATGGTCGAAAGCCGGCGTCGGTTCTATGTTACACCATGGAATATAGATTGTGGGTACTCGTAAGCACAACCACTTCTAACGAGTACCCTAAATATCTATTTAACCAAAAAAAAAAAAAAATAAAAAAAATAAGAAAACCCCCAACCAAAACCCAAACTAAAGATTATTACAAAGGTGTCAGGTTCAATGGGTCTTAATTGCATGCGTCACTGATGAGGCCTTATTACCCGAAACTAGCTAGTTTGGCCCAGAAAACATATGCACTCCATATTTTCCAGTTCTGTGGTGTATCCCTTGCTTCCGAATGATAACCCTTTCTGTAACATATTGTATGAGTAATGGGCGTGATCTGCGAAGGTAAGCAAAATGACATGTTACAATACCACAGAAGATTCTATAACCTATGCTGCGCGTTATCGTCTTCCGCTATGTCAGTGACATGTCCAAAGTTTAAGACGAAAATTTTAATGTGCGACGTCTAAATATTCATCTCAGAAATACGACAAAATGTGCGAACATCGCAGATCTCGAGCATTTGATGAAACAGGATTTTTGTCGTAAGAACTTCGTACGATCTTTTTAAGACGAAAATACGTCGCAAATGCTTTGATGAAACTGGCCCCAGGGAGACTTTTTATGGCCGCCACACATTCCACTGGCACCAGCTGTGGTGAAGTTAGACTGTGTAGCTGCACAGGCCGATTTGTATGTGCAGGATCTCAAACCCGAAGACAGTGATTTTCGTGACGGTGCTGATTTCATACCTAACCCATTGTATACTAGTGGACTATTCCATTGCTGTATGTTGGTTAAGTCTATTTGTCATATAATTGGTGTCAGGCCTATTTTTTGGTTTTTATTCTACTTTTGACGGAAAATTCTGTTAGCAAACAGCCAGGCCCTGATCAGACGCCGCAGAACGCGGCGTCTGATCAGGGTCTCCACTGTTTGCCAATGTATCATTTTAGGGGTTTCCCGCATGCAATGGGCTAAACTATTCAAATGTTTACTTGTAAATGCAGGTTTTGCATCATGTCAAAGATCATGGACAAGCCACAATGGGACATGCTATTTCTTCAGTAGCAGAATGGACACTTGGGACAACGCCATGGTAAGAGGAAAGCATAACGAAAACACGCCTATCCCTGCTGTAGTAAAACTGGGGTTTACAGGGGTAAAACTTATTTTTCGTATGTCTGCTTTAAAATATAGATTTTGGAACACGTTAGAACCGCCTCGATGAGGCGGTTCTAACGTATACCCACAATCTATATTCTAAGCAGAAATTAGAAAAAATATCATTTTTTTTCACCTGAAAATTTTCGTTTTTTACGTAGGTAAAATTTACAATGTATTTGAATAGGCCTGTTTTCGCAATGCATTCACCTGCAGGGGCAGCAACTTCATGTATATAAAATATTCAACCATTATGAATAGGGGTCTACCCTTAAGGGAAAGAATTTGCTTCTGAGGACATGCCCTTAAAAGCGTTGACTGGGCCGTTAAACCCACAGATAATCGGGGCCTGGACTCAGGTAAGTGATCATGGGCCGAACTGACATGTTGAAGTTCGATTTTTGCACTTGTTTTACCATAGTTAAACATGGCTAAGCACTAGCATAACCTGTTCAAAAACTCGAACAAGATCAGTTCGGCCCATGATCACTCACCTGAGTCCAGGCACTAAGTATCTGTGGTTAAACCCCAAGCCGAGCCAAACCTTTGATATTAACTTTCGTGTTATTTTGGGTTGTTTGGAAACGTCTGTTTGTCAGTCAAGTTTCGAAGGGAGATAATGTTTGTGACTGTACAACAAGCATGGACGATTTCAGGAAGGATTTTGCTTATAGAGTTAATCCACATTTGAGTCGCGACACTGGGCCTGAAATGCATCCATTCACCTCAAGGTCCATGTATATATTGCTAAGGATCTAAATGCCTTACTGGTGTTTTGATTTTGTTTGAATTGATTTTTACGCCCTCGTCAACACTATTTAGGTCATTTTGGAGAAGTTGTTCCAATTTTGTGGAACTTTTACCCAAAATTTAGATGAAATGAGCTCTACCGCCGAAACAAACCAGGAGGGACGGTCCAACTTGCACCACTTTGCAAGGGCAGGCTTAGAACTTCTAAGCGGGTTTCCAGTACTCATTTCCTGTTGGTTTCAGCTCTGCGTAGAAGCACCTTGCAGCCCAATCTACTTCTTCAAGCTCCGATGAGAGGGGGTGGGTGGGGGGGGGGGGTATGGGGCGATGCCTTACTGGCGTATTAATCTTTTAAAATCTACATTCTTTAAGCCGCGCATTACCCTTGTCCTGCTGAACCCGGATATGCTATGTCTATGTAAACAGTGTAAATCCAGATCAGATGGCTTCTGAAGAAGCCATCTGATCTGGATTTACACTGTTTGTCATTCAGTTGGTGATTTTTATAGGAATGAACTACATAAAGGAATTTGATTGGTTGGTAGCCTAAAATGGGTCAGCAAGATTAATTTATTCAGCAGAACAAAGAATAAGATAAACATTTGGTATTTTTTGTTCCATTACGCAAACACGCCTAGACAAATACATAACCACCTTTATTGCCGAAAAAAATGAAAATTTTAAGATGACAATTTGTGATAATTTTCTTATTTCTGCTGAAAATATAGATTGTGGGGGCTCGTTAGAACCGCCTCATCGAGGCGGTTCTAACGAGTACCCACAATCTATATTTCAGAGCAGAAATAAGAAAAATAAGGTATACCCCCGGAAACACCAGTTTTACTATATAAAAGTGGGGTTCAAGAGGGTCAAAATAATATAGGCGTGTTTTCGTGATGGTTTGTTTTCTTTTTGGGTTGTGTGTTTTTCGATCGACTCAACGTTAACAATACTGTAGAGCTTCGCTGCATTTGTCCACATGATTGTCACTGACCAATGAGATTTAACCGCACACAAATAAAATGTGCTGTGTACTGGTTAATAAAACTTGCGCAAAGAAAACAAAGGACCCACAACGAGACGGTTATAACGAGCACCCACAACCTATGTTTGGAGTCTAAATAAGGAAAAAATCACAACATTCCACAAGAACAAGAACAGTTTAAAAGGAGTATGACTGCACTTTGTCACACGGATGAGTTTCCGTAATGGTTTAGGTAGGAAGTGACGCGGACAGCATGAACACACGAGTACAGTCGATTTGTTTTATTCGATTAGAGAATTAACGTCTCTGTCAACACTGTAAAGGTCAATTTGGAGAAGTTGCTTCCATTTTGAGACTTTTACCCGACGCGAGTACAGTCGAGCTTCATTGGCTCGAACAAATGTCACTTCATGATCATGCGCGTGAGCCAATCGAAGTATGTCACGAGCAAAATAAGCGCACGTAGTTTTCAATGTCGTTGGCGCCATAATGTCGCCTTCATCCCGTCATATTGAAGGGAATCATTGTTTATTTTCAAGTCACTGACGTCGTGTGAGTCAATATATTCATTGAAGTATGAAAAACATTGCTTCCCAGTAGTTAACTAATGGGGTGTTTCTGTGAATCCACTGAGAATGTAAATATTGAAGTATGAACAACATTGCTTCCCAGTAGTTACATGTAACTACAGGGTTTTCTGTAAATACACCGAGAATGTAAAGTTTTGAAGTATGAACAACACTGCTTCTCAGTAGTTAACTATAGGGGTTTTCTGTTAGCACCGAGAATGTAAATTTTGAATTACGAACAACATTGCTTCCCAGGGGTTTTCTGTAAATTTTTATGCAATGAGAATATAAAGTTTTGAATTACGAACAACATTGCTTCACAGTAGTTAACTATAGGGTTTTTCTGTAAATGCACTGCAAATGTAAATGTTGAGCCATCAACACATTACGCAAACACGCCTATACAAATACATTGCCACCTTTATCGCCGAAAAAAATGAAAATGTTATGATGAAAAATTGTGATATTTTTCTTATTTCTGCTCAAAATATTGATTGTGGGCACTCGTTGGAACCGCCTCATCGAGGCGTCCTAACGAGTACCCACAATCTATTTCAGAGCAGAAGTAAGAAAAATAAGGTTTACCCCCGGAAACCCCAGTTTTATTATATAAAAGTGGGGTTCAAGGGGGTCAAAATTATAAAGGCGTGTTTTCGTGATGAACATTTTTTTCCAGAAGTTCTCTGTAAACTTTTGTGCAATGAGATTGTAATTTTTTGAAGTATGAAGAACATTGCTTCCCGGTAGTTAACTATAGAGGTTTTTCTGTAAATGCACTGAGAATGTAAATATTTAGCTATCAGCAACATTACTTTCCAAATGTTTTCTGTAAATCCACTGAGAATGTAAATATTGAAGTATGAACAACATTGCTTCCCAGTAGGTAACTATAGGGGTTTTCTGTAAATCCACTGAGAATGTAAATATTGAAGTATGAAAACATTGCTTCCCAGTAGTTAACTATAGGGGTTTTCTGTAAATCCACTGAGAATTTAAATATTGAAGTATGAAAACATTGCTTCCCAGTAGTTAACTATAGGGGTTTTCTGTAAATCCACTGAGAATGTAAATATTGAAGTATGAAAACATTGCTTCCAAGAAGTAAACTATAGGGGTTTCTGTAAATCCATTGAGAATGTAAATATTGAAGTATGAACAACATTGCTTCCCAGTAGTCAACTATAGTGGTTTTCTGTAAATCCACTGATAATGTAAATATTGAAGTATGAACAACAGTGCTTCTCAGTAGTAAACCATAGGGGTTTTCTATGAATCCACCGAGAATGTAAATATTGAAGTATGAACAGCATTGCTTCTCAGTAGTTAACCATAAGGGTTTTCTGTAAATCCACTGATAATGTAAATATTGAAGTAGTCAACTATATGGGTTTTCTGTAAATACACCGAGAATGTAAAGTTTTGAAGTATGAACAACATTGCTTCTCAGTAGTTAACTATAGGGGTTTTCTGTTAGCACCGAGAATGTTAATTTTTGAATTACGAACAACATTGCTTCCCAGGGGTTTTCTGTAAATTTTTTTTGCAATGAGAATATAATTTTTTGAATTACGAACAACATTTCCTCCGGGTAGTTAACTATAGGGTTTTTCTGTTAATGCACTGCGAATGTAAATGTTGAGCTATCAACAACATTTCTTCCCAGGAGTTATCTGTAAACTTTTGTGCAATGAGAATGTAATTTTTGAAGTATCATTACGAAAACAGGCCTATACAAATACATTGGCAATTTTTTTGCCAAAAATTAGAAATTTTAAGATGAAAAATTGTGATATTTTTTCTTATTTCTGCTCTAAAATATATATTGTGGGCACTCGTTAGAACCGGCTCACCGAGGCAGGTCTAACGAGTACCCACAATCTATATTTTAGAGCAGAAATAAGAAAAATAAGGTATTCCCCCGGAAACCCCAGTTTTACTATATAAAAGTGGGGTTCAAGGGGGTCAAAATTATCGTATAGGCGTGTTTTCGTGATGAACATTTTTTCCAGAAGTTCTCTGTAAAATTTTGTGCATTGAGAATGTAAGTTTTTGAAGTATGAAGTACATTGCTTCCCGGTAGTTAACTCTAGAGGTTTTCTGTAAATGCACTTAAAATATAAGAATTGAGGTATCAGCAACATTGCTTTCCAATTGTTTTCTGTAAATCCACCGAGAATGTAAATATTGAAGTATATGAATAACATTGCTTCCAAGTAGGTGACTACAAGGGTTTTCTGTAAATCCATTGAGAATGTAAATATTGAAGTATGAACAACATTTCTTCCCGGTAGTTAACTACAGGGTTTTTACGCACCCGTAGGAGGGCATATAGTTTTTGCATTGTCCGTTTGTGGGTTTGTGCGTTTGTGCGTTTGTAAGTCCGCACTTTTTTGTGATGCGCACTACTTTCTCCAACGATTGAGCTGAAACTTTGCACATGCATTCCTTGTGAGGTAAAGGGCTGCCGAACACAATTTTCTCGTCTGTCCTATCATTTTCGAAGGAGTTACTGCCCTTTCCTCAAATTGGCTCCCACGGGGGCATTGCTCACTTATAGTGACAGCTCTTGTTTTTTTTCTGTAAATCCACTGAGAATGTTTTGTTTGTTTTGTTTGATTTGAGGTTTAACGTCCCAGTCAACACTGTAAAGGTCATTTTGGAGACGTTGCTTCCAATTTTGTGGGACTTTTACCCGACATTGGGATGAAATGACATCTCAAGCCCTGTCGCCCAATGAAACCAATAGGTTATTAGCATGGACGGTCCGCCTCGCACCGCGGTTCCTGGACAGGCTTAGATCCTCTAAGCGGTTTACCAGTACTAGTGTGCAGGCCGGATTCAGCTCTGCGTGGAAGCATCATGCAGCCCATATATTTCTTCAAGCCCCTATGGGCGGGGGCCGATGAGAATGTACATTTTCGAAGTATGAACAACCGGTGAATGCTTCCCAGTACTTAACTACAGGGATTTTCTGTAAATCTGCTGAGAATGTAAATATTACAGTATGAACAACATTGCTTCCCAATAGATAACTACAGTTTTGTATTCTGTAAATCCAATGAGAATGTAAATTTTCGTAGTATGAACAGCATTGCTTCCCCGTAGTTAACCCAAGGGGTTTTCTGTGTAAATGCACTGAGACAGTAAATATTTTCAATCATCGTGGTTTTCCCCTTGGATTCAAGAACGAGCTCTTGTCAAAATGCGACATCGGTGTGAAAATCACTGTGTATGATTATTCGTATTTATTTTAGACGTACTGTAAAGACCACAATGGCATCCTAGCTGAAATAAAGAGCACAGACGTTAACAGGTTCCTTGTATCCTTTGCACACCGCCATGCTGCAGGTGAGACGTGAGCCGGTAAACTATACCGAACGTTAAACTGACATCACGAATACATGCCTATACAGATATATTGTAAATCCCCCCCCCCTCCCCCCCCCCCCCCCAAAAAAAAAAAAAAAAAAACATTTTACGATGAAAATTTATGATATTTTTCTCATTTCTGCTAAAAATTGATTGTGGGTACTAGTTAGAACCGCCTCATCGAGGCGGTTCTAATGAGTACCAACAATCTAAATTTTAAAACAGAAATAAGAAAAATAAGGTTTACTCCTGTAAACCACAGTTTTACTAAAGTGGGGTTCAAGGGGTCAAAGTTATATAGGCGTGTTGTCGTGATGGACAATTGGACAATATCTTTTTAGTGGGTGGTCGGAGGGGGGGGGGGTGGGGGGGGTCGGGTGGTCAATTGTTTGTCAGTCGTGTACTGAACATCCCTATAAACTCCACTTTGTACAGAGAAAAGTGGGGTTTATGCGGGGATTAATAATTTTGCTTATTTTTGCTCAGAAACTTTCAGGCGGTCCTAACGAACACCCATTTGTAGGTAATCGATAGATACATGTACGCCTAATTGATGCCGCGGGTACTAACGAACACCCACAATCTAAGCTGGGACTATAAGTAAAAAGAACAAACATACTCTTCTGGCAGTTGCTAGTTCCAGAGATAAAAAGACGCCATTTGTTACCATAATGCGAACCAAAGTTAAAATTGTGAGGCCTATACGAATATGGCTGTTATACACGTGACGATCACTCACCAAAAGCGTAAACAAATTATGATATGTAGGATCGGCCTCTTTATAACTATGGACAAGTACGGCCCTCGCCTCGTGCTGCGGTGCAAGATGTTCAAAGAGCGCATAATAAGCTAATATATGTATAAAACGAGAAACCACCCGGATGACAACCAAAGTCAACATCGGGCCAACATCAATACGACGTGAGCATGGATGTAGGCTGAGATGTGGTCTCTTCATAGCAAGTGATGTCACAGACAAACTTCGATGGCTGGAAATCCCGCGGAACTACGAAAAGATATTCTTGCACACCAGACAAGGAAAACCGCGATTTTACCCTGGGATAGAAATTTATGTTCTGACCCTGGTGTTCAGACCCCAACTCGAATATAATCGCGTGTTTGATAAATGCACTGGTTGATTACGACCTTGTGTGCGCCGTCGTTAAGGTTGACGTCATGCACGGTCCGTGACGTCACTTTACACTCCTGCAGTGTCAACACAAAATGGCGAACGTTGGTAACCGAAGTGACTGCAGCATTGAGATTCCGCGCTAAGAAATGGAAGGTATGCAAGAAAAAGAATCCAATATGGATGTGAGGGGTGGATAGAAAAATCCGTCCCTCGGGATCACTGTCTGGCATCACTCGGCAAGCCTCGTGATGCCGGACAGTGACCCTTGGGACGGATTTTTCTATCCACCCCTCACACCCATATCATAGTCAGATTCTTATATTCTGACAGGGGTAATTCGAACAAATAGGCCGGGTTAATGAAATCGCCAGTTAAGGATCATCAGGGAAAGCTAGGGCTATGGTTAAGATCGCCTGTAAGAGAAAAGTATGCTTTGTGTATATCATCAGTGTACATGTAGTTATAGTAATCGCATCGATAAAGTGATCCTAATGCATGTACGCAATATACAGTCGAACTTCGATGGGTCGAACTCGGTAGGCTCGAACACCACGTTTGGGTCGAACTGACTTTTCAGTCCCGGCAAAATTCCTATTCATTTTAACTAAACATGCCACCTTTGGCTCGAACCACGATGGCTCGAACCCTCGAACACTAAGCCTGGTCCCTAGAGTGCATTTTCTATGTAAAATCCCACCGATTGCTCGCACTAATTACCCTTTTAAAATTCCAATTTTATCGATCAAGTCACGCAGACGCGTGATCAGTATCTTAAGAAAGGTATACTACGTGAAAGTGCGAAAAGTATACTACGTGGCTTAAATTATGACCGATAATGTACCGTAAGTCACCAAAATCGCCGCAGATATGATAAAAAATCATAGTACACAAAGATGGATCTTGCCGAGTTGGACTCCAATGGCTCGAACTACGGATGGCTCGAACTTTTTACGGCGGTCCCGGCGAGTTCGAGCCATCGAAGTTCGACTGTACGTTTTCAATATCAATTCTAGCACAACGCTCCTATATTGGCAATGTCACGAAACTGATTTATTCTGCGGTCAATGGCAGGGTGGACGAGCGTAACGCTAAAATCACCTTTCATGATGTAACTCGTAGATTCTGTGACGATAGACGATGAAAATGTAACAAATGTAGGTGTTACAGTCAATAATTTTGGCTTCTTGTAACAATGCTGAAAGGTTGGGAGAACTTAGATGAAACAACAACATTATTCAGTAGTGCCAATTTTTGAGTGTGTTAGAAGTGAAATAGATCAGCTCTCGCGTGTGGATTTTTGAGAAAAAGATCACATTTTGTCGGTCAGTTGTAAAGCAGGTCAAATCACGGGCGCGTAGCCACAGTTTGTCGGTCATTTGTTAGTAGACAAGTCACTCACGTTACACGCTCGTGATTTAATCTACTGTACAACTGACCTCCAAATTGTGCCTTATTACTCAAAAATTCTTTGCTAGAGCTGATCTATTTCTTAAATAAAATGTAAACTATCCCTGTTTCATATCTGGCGCCATGAGAAAACTCCCTAAGGGACTAATAAAGATTTAAGCCGGCGCATCACAAAACCTACAATAAGATCGGTCCGACCAGCAGAGACTCAAATCAACCTGCGCACCCATCCACTATGACAAGACCTTTTGCTTATGTCTCTTTACATAGATATTAGCATACAGTAGGGCCATGCGATCTGCGAAGACTTCGATCAGACTGCGCGAATGCGCAGGCTGATCTGAGTCTTCGCTGACCGCTCAAGGCTTCTTGTAGATTTTATCATGCGCCGACTCATTTCGAATCAGCCCTGGTGGACGGGTCATCAGAGTTCGAATCATTCAAGATTCGCTGTTTTTCGCAGGCCTCTGTATCTCAACCGGATGTGCGTATGACTGGTAATTAGGAAGCTGCGGCTTCTATACATCTACCTGCCTAGTGGGCAACAGTCATTCGTACCAATCTTTTCTACAGTTATTCTCGCCCTTCCGCTGATTCAAGAAAGACGGGCGTCGGCTGCTTGCGAAAGAATGTGCACTGGACTGGTTAACCGCTGAGGTCTAAGCCAGCCCAGAAAAAGTGCGGCGAGATAAACTGACAGGCTCAATATGACCTAAATAGTGTTGTCTGGTTCGTTAAACTCCAAAACAAACATAAAATCACTGTATTTCAGCACATGATTTTGATATGATGTACATAAGAGTAGGTCTTATTTTCTGTTTCTTTAGCAACAACGTTTTGGATCGGAGGTAAACACGACGTACGAGGGGCGGGATGGTGGATGTGGATGGGCTCAAAGACCAACATGCATTCTGGGTATATCAACTGGGCTCAGGGCTATCCTAGTGACATGTACACAAGAATGATCATTGGAACACGATGTGCACTCATGAAAAATAGCAAATGGGAGGACAGCAAATGTGACGTACGCTTGCATTATGCCTGCCAAAAGTAAAAATGGGTACGTAAATGTACGTTTGAGGCAGCTCGTGAGAAAAGAGTATTTCAGCATTGGCTCAGGCGAGACTGCGCATAAGCTCAGGCAGGTACGATAACACAATAACACAGCTGTGCGGCATTGTTTGTGGGTGCTTGTTAGAACTGCCTCAATGAGGCGGTTCTGACGAGTACCCACAACCTATATCTGGAAGCAGAAATAGGGAAAATAATGTATACCCCCGTAAACCCAGTTTTCTCTATATAAAGTGGGGTTTAGGGGGTGTTTGTGTAATGGTCTTGTAAACATGATGCTCACCAGAGCCTATGCTGCACGCAGATATATAGAGTAAAACTATCGAGGCTCTAGTTTCTGTATCATAACTGTCGGTTCTCCTGCTGACGAGCCTGGATTGCGTCTTGTCAGGTCGCAAGCCCATTAGACAGGGTTTACCGAGACAGGGCTTAAGCTCCAGTTGTCATGTTTTGAGGGCTAGGTTTTACCACGATAATTTTAAACGTAGCAAAATTACAATAAACATAGTAAAACGTAGTGAAAACGTGTTACATACGGCTATATATGGCTACATAAGCCACCGTCTCACTGTCACGCATTGAGATCTAGGTTTCACTACGTTTTTGTAAAATAAAGCACGGCAATAAACGTAATAAAACAACGTAGTGAAGACGTATTACATATGGCTACATGCGTGACACAGCTACGTTTTCTTTGAAATTTTCAAAGCATGCGTACTATACCATTGCGATATACGTGGCGTATAGCAAAACACATACGTACTCAAACGTAGACGAAAGTAGTAAAACGGATCCAAATGTCGACGAAAATCATTCAATATGTTCAAAAAAGCGCAATGAGCAATATACCTGGAGGTATTTTACATATTACTACGCATTTCCTACGGTTTTATACGTCTTAATATGTTTTGCTAGGTTTTTACGTTTCAGTAGGTTTTGGAAGGCAATTCCTAGGTGTCACATCCATACAAAACGGTGCAAAATTAACATAGTAGATCCTAGCCCTCAGTACGTGAGATTGTGGCTGGGTCTTTTAATAGTGTTGTTCATGTATGACATTATCTCACTGAGGAAAGTCTGAAAAAAAAATATTCCCTGATCAATCCTTTTCCTCTATTTATCATATGACGTCGCATCTGAGCATCTATTACATGTAACGACATGTAATAAATTCGATAATCCACTGGTGAACTAAATATGCAAATTAATCAGAAACACTCCATAACGTTACACGTGCGACGTCATTAACGACGTTGTGTTTATTAATTGCGCAATATAATTAAATGCGTTTTAAATGTCATTCGATGAATAGACTCATTCATTCGCACTCATGTTTTATTGAATTTATTAAATTCGTTGAGGAAAAGGGATAAAATGCTCGGTGTAAATTAAATAGAGGACCTTACATAAGTGCTCGTGTATTATTGAATTTATTAAAAAGGGATAACATGCGAGGCCTTGCCAAGCATTTTATCGCTTTTCCTCAAAGAGTTTAGTAAATTCAATAATACATGAGCAGGAATGCAAGATTCTATTTATCATATGACATTTATAACGCATTTTATTCACGTTTGTTTACAAAAATGTCAATATTCCGCCATTAGTAAGCACGACGTCGTTAAGGTTGTCGTGCATGTAACGTTACGGGACGTATCTACATGTACCTAATTTGCATATTTAATTCACTAGTGGATTATCGGATATATAACATGGCGCTATTACACTTTCAGGCGCGACGTCATATGGTAAATTTTATATGATCACTCATGTAAGATCTTCTATATAAAGTGGCGTTAACACGGGCATTTATTGCACCGACTTGCACTGATGAGTTAGGAGGCCTTCATGCGGACTGAACAAATTATTCGCCTAAATCGCGACGGAATTAAGGGCGGGGATTGGGCCCACGTAAAATCGATTTAAGCCCCACAGTGGAATTCGTTTAAATGACTGTTCCAAGGCGGTTCTTCTGTCGCGATTATTTTTGTTATGGTTTGTCTTTGAGTGTGTGTATTGCTTATAATATTTTGTTTTGGATAGCAAATTGGCCTTTTTTGTGGGAAGGTTACTGTCCTTTTGGTTTTCCGCTATTGATGTTTCCATTAGAGTCTGTTGTTTCATGTCTGTGCTTCTTTCCTTTTGGTGTCTTTGATGGGAGCTATTCCTGCTCATTGCCTTTACTTCTATTTTGTTAACGCGATGTGGTTCGCGTCAGAACGCCTCGTAGAACACCCACAATCCATGTTTGCTTTCAGAATAAGAAACTTCACATTTTCACCGAAACCATGACAGAAAACATTATGTTACACGGGCGTGGTATCTTAATGAAAGATTTTCGCGGTCAATCCGAACACAGTGTACCCATATACTTCAATGACCCGAACTCCTTTGTGGGAAATTTGTGGGCCCCGTCCATCCAGGCTTGGAGAAATAGATTGGGCTGCATGGTACATCCAAGAGTACTGGTAAACCGCTTAGGAGGTTTAAGCCTGTTAAGGCGAAGTGGTGCGAGTCGGACCGTCTTTGCAAATAAACCCTATTGGTTTGTTTGGACGGTAGGTCTTGAGATGTCGTTTCATCTGAATGTCGGGTAAAAGTCCCACAAAACTGCACGCAGCGTCTCCGAAATGGCCTAAATAGTGTTGACGGGGACATAAAACCTCAACACAAACAAAAGCAATGAATAATTAAACGAGACGAGGCTATCTCGGTCCACTGAATGCCCGGTTAATCTGAAAGCCAGGTGAGGAGGTATGATCGGGATATCTTTTCGCTTTTCCTTGAAATTAATGTATGTCGTGTGTACTTATTAGAATCGCCTCATCGAGGCGATTCTAATATATTTACATTTCCAGTATACAGTCTAATGTAAACCTATAGAAAACAATTTCAGTTCATACCTCGATGAACGCATCGAATCACATGATTTTCACTGACGTTAAGTGACGTTATTCTCAAGCATTGTTCTCTATGGGCGTTGATGACGTCAACGCTGCTCCGCTCTTTGTAGAAAAACAGCGTGTAAATGTTTTTCAGCTTTAAAAGTTTGCCCTACAAGCATTTTTTCGCCCAGTGATGAGGGGCAAATAATGTAAATATAAAAAAAAAACTTATATTTTCTGCTTTTCATGAAAGTATGAACGACAGTGGGTGGTTAGCAAAGTTTACATGAATTACATGAACCCCTTCGGGGTTCATTTACTTTGCACGCGACCCACTGCGTTCATACTTCCATGAACTGCAGACAAATAAATTTCATTTCTTAAATGTACACACAATATACATGTTTCAAGATATAACATGAAGAAATCTCTCTGAATTATTTGAAACATATCAACGTCTGCAGTCATTGAAACGGGAGTCAAGAACGAGTTCAAAACAACGATGTTAAACGAGCCATCGTTGTTCGAGCCACCGAGGTTTGATTGTAATAAAAATACATGTAGATGTGTATTTGGACGATTGTTTATCAATCGGCCTAAAGTTACTAACTGTACAAGCTCCCCTCCTGTTATTATCCGCGTGAATGTATCGCTGCGCATGTACAAAATCCATCATTTAGAGCAGCGCTGATCTACTCCCTGTGACGTCAGAGCGCTGTGTAAAAAGTTAAATCTGGATTGAAAATGTCTGTTATTTTCTCCATTTATACTCTTAACCGTCACTGGTTGCTGGTGCTCGTTAGAAGTTCTGCAACGGAGGGTCAGGTGGTTTTTCTCCGGGTACTCCGGTTTTCGCCCACCTCTGATTAACGATCGGCTCGATATGAGTGAAATAATCTTGAAAGGGCCGTAAAACCCAAACCAAAAAAAAAAAAAAAAAAAAAAAACTGGTTGCTGGTGCTCGTTAGAACCTTACTAACGAGATCCTATAAAGAAAAAGGATATTGTATACCCCCCGTGAATACCAGTTTTGTCTATACGAAACACGGTTTAGAGCGTGTTCATAACACGGACGATTTTCTTCTACGGTTGTTCTCTCCCTTCCACAAAGAGGGCAGTTGTCAGTTTCTGACGAAAGGATGCGCACTGTACTGGTTAACCGTTATTTATACCTGATCAGGAAAGGTGTGGGTAGGTATACTGGCCGGCTATACTGGCTGACTAGAACATTCATACATTTGTAGTTCGTGCCAGTGATGGTTGGTTAGTCATAGCGCCAAGTCAGGCGGCAAAGTGGGAATAATTCAGGCATACCTTTTCCATCTTCTGTAACATGAAACTATTTACACTGTATGTTGTGTCACACATTAGAATCGCCTCGATGAGATCGCACAGCATACATTTTCAAGATAAAATGAAAACATGAACTCCTTAAAGAACATGTATCCCTATATACATGTGTACTGTAGAATTCCGCTATTAAGACCGCCTAATATTAAGACAAATTTTGCTTTTAAAAGCATATTTTGAAGATTTAAGGTATTTTCTTTGCGTTCTCCACATCCAGTATGCTATTGTAGGCGACCACCTTTGGGACTGTTCAAAAGTGGTCTTAAAGACCACTTTTGAACAGTCTCAAAGGTGGACCACTTTTGAACAGTCTCAAAGGTGGTTAAATATAGGAATTTTACTGTACTCGTTTTCTGGGGCTATGCGAAGAATCCTCGTAGTTCAAATCAGCCATGAGTCATGAGCATTGGAGTCATAGAAGTTGTAACTACATGTGTGTGTGTACTCTTTGTTTTCCAGCTGTGTCAAGACAGACAGAAACATCTTTACGACAGCACACCCGTGTGTTACAAAGGAGTCTTTCAGTTTTCCTATGAAATTTTGTATATTTTCCTTATTTCTGCTCCAGACATAGATTGTGGGTGCTCGTTCGAACCGCCTCCTTGAGGCGGTTCTAACGTGTACCCACAATCGATGTTTTAGCCATCGTCTATGTTTTGATCTAAACAGAGGAAAATAAACCCCAGTTTTCCCTGTAGAAAATGGGGTTTATTCAGCTCTTCATTACACGAACTTAACATGATTATTGTCATAATCCTTCTGGAAACTGCTAAATAAAACAAAAGGAAAAATGTTGTATACTTAAAACATCAAGTTATTATTTAAAAACAGATAATAAAACAATGTGTTATCTTTTATTTGTTGTCATTTGTTTCTTTATGGCCGTGTTACTTCCCTTTTTTGTTACTATTGACGATTCTTTAACATGTTTAAGTGGGTGAAAACATACTTTTCCGTCGGTTTTATATTGATTGACTCCCCGATAAAGTTCTACAGCAGATCCATATTGATAAAAGATACAAAATATTTTGGGATCCATTGTTTGTCAATCGACCCACAGTTATAAATACTGCAACCCCATTCCTCCAGTATTTTGGATCGATTATTTGCCAATCGACCGAAAGTCAATAACACGGCAGCGCTTACACTGTTGTTGTCCACTGAATGATAAATCACGCGCAAATTGAAGCACGCAATGAAAATTAAGGTCCCTTTCGTGCCGGGTTTTTTTTTGTGAATTGGTTTACACATAAATAATATTATATGCGTAGGGTCCCGAAATGGGACATTGTCAAAACGTGTAGACCAAGACCAGACGCCGTAGAACGATTTATGAACAGGGGTTTAAGATTTAAGCGAAACAGTCTATCTTTCGGGCCACTTGTGCAGCATACCCCCAGTAACAATCGAACCACCAGTGCTTTGGTTGAAAGCGTTACATAGCTAAGTTGTCTATCATTATCCTGTTGCCCGCTCCGAGCAAAAGCAAGTCTTCCGAACTTAGTGCCAAGCGAAAAGACCGAGGTTGGTCGAATCAGAATCTTCGTTGTGCGCAAAAGTACGAAAACACATCTATGTGTGACATGTTGCATTTTCCATATCTACAAAGAAAAATTTTTTATCTATATTCCAAACACAAGTTGCGGGTCGTCGTTGGAACCGCCTTTAATGTCTTGGAGCAGAATTAAGATAAATAATGAAAACCTGAAAACCTCAGATTTCTCTAAATAAAGTGGGTTTACAGGGATGTTCATAACATGGACTTGATATGGCAGATTGTGTTCTGGCTAAGCTTTAGCGTGCTGTTTTTTTTTTTTTTTTGTTTGTTTGTTTTTTGTTTGTCATTGAATGTTTGGGAGGATTTTATCAACACACCCAAGCATTACGATAACACATCCGTGAGGCATGGGTAACCAAAACTGGTACCCACAACCTGTGACTTTGAGCAGAAATAAAGAAAATAATGTATACCCCCGTAAACCCCATTTTTCCTCCATATAAAGTTTGGTTTAGAGGGGCATTCATTAAACCGACTTGTTAATAAGATGGTCACTTATACCATAATGATCACAAGTATTGGGACAGATAGGCCTAAGCAAACAGTGCAGACCGATATCAGACTGTTCCTGTAGTAGCAGTCTGATCATGGTATGCACTGTTTGCCATTCCGTCCACACTTTTTGGACTCCTTGCTGGATTGCGAAAAAAATGTTAAAATTTTAGCAGAATTACAGCAAGTCCTCAAGGTGTCCGAATCTTTAGGATTTTGACAGTACCATAGAATTCCCTGCTATTGTCCACGCCTATATGATTCTGACCCCCTCGAACCCCACTTTTATATAGAAAAACTGGGGTTTACAGGGGTAAACATTATTATTGTTATTCCTGCTCTAAAATATAGATTGTGGGTACTCGTACGGCCCCCGCCCATAGGGGCTTGAATAAATATATGGGCTGCACGATGCTTCCATGTAGAGCTGAATCCGGCCCGCACACTAGTAGTGGTAAACCGCTTAGAGGATCTAAGCCTGTCCAGGAACCGCGGTGCGAGGCGGACCGTCCATGCTAATAAACCCTATTGGTTTCATTGGGCGACAGGGCTTGAGAAGTCAAATCATCTCAATGTCGGGTAAAAGTCCCATAAAATTGGAAGCAACGTCTCCAAAATGACCTTTACAGTGTTGACGTGGACGTGAAACCTCAAATCAAACAAACAATGCTCGTTAGAACTAACGAGTACACACAATCTATATTTTGAGCAGAAATAACAAACATATTACAATTTTTCAACTAAACATTTCGTTTTTAAGGCGGTAAAAATTACATTGTATTTATATAGGCGTGTTTTCGTTAAGAAACCCAGACAGCAGCACAATCGGTGTTGTTGTGACGTCAGTATGCACAGTAAATAGAGTTATCTGTAAAACATCGACTTTGTTCATGTCCTAACCTGCACCCGGAGTCATTGGACATAACAGTATTGTCCGTGCTTTGACCGACTGAAGGCTTTGTATATTTTCGAAATGAAGTTTTTGTTTGTTTCTTTATTTGTTTGTTTGTTTCAAAAGTGAATTTACGTCCCGGTCAATACTATTTAGGTAATTTTGGAGACGTTGCCACCAATTTGTGGGACCTTTAGTCAACACTGAATTGAAACTACATATCAAAACTGAAATGAAGGCAATGATCAGGAATCGATACAATCAACCCACACCTCCCATCAGAGATACCAAAGGAGCGAAACACGAACATATAATAACTAGACCCTAATGGAAACATCAATAGCGGAAAGCCAAAAGGACAGTTACTTTCCCAGAAAAATGGCCCATTGGCAATCCATCACTTTAACAATTCCATGAAACGAAGACTCCCCCTAAACCCCATTTTATATAGAGAAAAATGGGGTTTACGGGGGTATACATTATCTGCCTTATATTATGGTCAAAAACAAAGATTGTGAGTACTCGTTAGAACCGCCTCATTGAGGCGGCTCTAACGAGCGCGGACAATCTATGTTGAAAGCAGAAATAAGCAAGATGTTAAATTTTTTCCGTAACATTTGTTATTTCTGACACCATGTTGGACTCCATTTATCTCACATGGGCATGTTTTCCTAATGAAAACAAACTTTTATGTGAGTAATACACATATTCAGAGACGAACTATAACAAAAATAAACCGCAGAAGAAATTAAAATGATGAAAATTTAAACATACCAATAGGATTTATGCAGGTATTAGTCCGGGATATGAGACCAGATTTCGAAAAATTTAATGCACCCAAAATTCTCACGCTTTATTTGTGCCGTTTCATTGAAATAGAAGCCTATTCTATATGACTTTTGATTATTTAGCATATCTGGTGGGGAAAAATGGTTGAAAATTCTATGAGTTTACACCCACCCCCATGCGGATGGTATAGTTGTATTAAGTTTAGTTATGTGTAGCTTGCGCTTACAAATTAATGTTGATTTATTGCATCAGCCAAAATATTTGTCAATACTTGACGACACCAAAATTCACGATATGACGTAACTACAGCCGGTGTTACCATAAATTTTGACCGTTGAAATTTGACCCCACAAATTTAGTAAATTTTACACTATTTTCGCGCTAAATGAATTTTAGTACTTTTTGAAACAATTTCGTTTTCGTCGGTATGCAGGACGGTTATATTTGCACGTGTATGTGAAACTTGATTACTCTGGTTCAATCCGGGCATGAACAAGGGACTCCGATACATATGGACCCGTTTACCGCTTTTTCCTGTTGTGTCACAGTCGTGATAAAAATCCATATTAAAACCAACATAAAGTAAATTATTTTACTGGCTAGTCATAGAAATATCATAACAGGGACCAATATATATATTTTTGAAAAGTAACTGATGGCCATTTTCTTCCGGTTTATATTTAAAGAGGGGACTATACATCACCAAGCATATTTGTCAGCGGGTGAACTGGCAAGTGATTCTCTGAAATGGTGACTTGAATCTATCAACATTTAATGAATACATTGTATATTTCAAGAATCATTATCAAAAGTTTCGGATTTGTGCAAAAGGCTCCCCAAGTAACATCGACATTATTATATTTTAAAAACGTAAATGTTACTGGCCACTACAAGGTCTCTATTGAAATTTTACTGGGTACCTTATTTTCTGTTAAGTCGCACGACTAAAAATAAATAGTACCCGAGCTTTAATGTAACGTAAAGCCACCCCTAATACACGCTTCTATCTTCCCGTTTCCCAGAGTTGTGGTATAACCTGTAAACGTGCATCTTAAGATGTCACCTGTACTTACTTTCTACCATTTCGTTGGGCAACCTGCCTTCGATAGCCTTGTCCCTCTATTCACTATTAGCTCTTAATTATTCTGTGTCTCTTGTCACACACTGATTATTCTGGTCTTCATCACCCTTTTTACTACTTACTGTTACTGATATTTGTCCCATATCCTTAGGACTGCCGGGCATTTTTGAAACCATGACTAAAATGGGGGTAGGGGAGAACATTTCGCCCTAGAACCCGATCTTTTGGTTCATTTAGTCTTGTCTAGCCCGTTTTCAATAGAAGACAAAATGTACTGTTCGGTATGTGAAAACAAACTTTCTGATGACGTCATAGGTCATGGCGCAGGGGTCACGCTATGCTAAAACATGCTCACGGACTTCTTTTTTTTTTTTTTTTTTTTTTTTTTTTTGCGTTTTTCTCAACCTAATTTTCCTCTCGTTTTCTATCATTTTACCTTATGTACGTTTCACTCTTTTGTACCTATTCTCGACATGTCTTTGTTTTGGCCGCACTTGTTTCGTACAGACAGCACGCCGTCTCAAAGAACATGGGGCAGAATGGCAATTTCAGAGGCTAATTTTTTCGACTTTTTGCCAGGTTTGGAAGCCTCTGGTCCTGTTCCAGTATCTCTTAGAGGATTGATATGCATGTTGCAAACAGTTGTTGGAATACCCTATTCAAAAACACCCTTATCAAAAGTATGGTTGAATATGGGAAAGAATGAGGGTCGTTCAAAAAGTTTTTGGCAGCAATTACGCAAAAATACGCTATGGTAGTGGAAAGGATATATTGATCGTTTTGGGTTTTAAGGCACATCAACTCTTGTTGGTCATTTTGTATCCTCTCCCCAGAGAGAGGGAGAAAAGCGACAGAAGAGATAGTTGAGCAGATGGAAGTGAGGGACAGAGGAGAAAGGGCAAAAATGGAAACGCAGAAACAGAAGAAATTACAGTATTCCCCATCTATCCTTACCTGCTGCAAGAACAGCAGGTGCAGATGTAAGCCAATATCAGTTGGGCGCCCTACTGACGCAAGGTACACGTCACCTTTGCCTCACCACACCACCCCAATTGTCCCATATAGATTATCCAAAAAGGCCTTCTATGACAAGCCATCAGGAGTTATCACGTTTGAAAAACAGAGCGTAGGCAATGATCAGGAATCTATACAAAATATCTCGCACCTCCCATTCAAAACACCAAAATGAAAACGTTACGAATGGAAAGCCATAAGGACAGTTATCTTCCAACATGGCCAAACGGCTATCCAAAATAAAAAAGGTAGTAGCGATACATACATATTAAGGACTAACTATGAAAATAATAAACCACAAAATGGACCACTTTGGAACGGAGTCAGTAAGAAGTTTAACGGGGGTTGGGGTGGACACTTTAATTGATTTTAGGTGACCACAATACTCGCCCTTATTGTCTTGGTTAAAGTTGTTAGAGTTGTTCACTCTGCATGATGGAGTACTAGCTCATCAGTGCAACATCTCCGAGAACAGAAAATCAAACGAATAAAGAGATGAAACAACGGTGAGGACTCGACAGCATGAAATAGCTATAGCTAGAATGCTGCAGCAAAGGCGTTCTGGCGGAAATGCGTTCGTACATATGAAAGGGTTAATTTACTTGAGGTTGAAACCTAATATGTCAGATATATTTAACAGTGAACAGGAACGATTTTTGGCATAATAAATGTTGCGATTCCTATGTAAATCAAGCTTCTTCTCTACACCTTTGCCAAGGAGGGTGGGAACGTCAAGTTAAACACAGACTCTCGACTGACTTTTTCTGCATCTTCATGTAACTTGGTGATCTCAATTTGCGCATGTTTGCCAAAAGACCGATCAAAATCAGAGTCATTCAATCAGCAAATATGCTGGAGTATATCAAAATCGCAGCTGGAGAATTAGATGCTGATATTTAAATCTAGTAGAGTATCTTTTTCTGCAGCAAATTAATGGTAGAAACCAAAACAATAAACCTATAAAACATTTAAGTAAAGTCGTCCCGACCGCAGACCTTCGGTCAAAAGGTGGCTGGATAGTTCAGAGACGTAAACTCATTAAAATACATCTTTCCTTCAATAATGAAATACTGGACAAAAATCTGTCAACCCTTTGAAAAAAGACTGAAATAGGGCCGCGCTGTTATCTTCACTGAACATTGTCGTCTTTCAGATGTGTTGCTGTCATGGTAACTTCATACCAAGTGTGAGTGTTTCAGATTTTACGTCCCACCAACAGCTAAGGTCATACGGAGACGGGACCTCGGTTTAAAGACTCATCCGAAAGTCTGGAGAAGCCCGGGATCGAACCTGCGACCCCTGGTTTACAAGGCGAGTAGCGTAACCACTCGACCACGGAGGCTTCTAACTTCATACCAAACTACCACTGGTCATCGAATTAATGGTTTATGAAGGCTTGAAAATGCAGCTAAGCAACAAAAGATAACCAAACAAGCGCAATCAGTAAAGCAGAAAACTGTGGCTGCTGAATCATGACAACGCCAATTAAAATATGATTTACGCTTACCATCAAGCTTACGCTCCCCTTGGTTGCTGTCATTTATTTTGACAGACCATAATGGTTTAGTAGAGGCCAATCCCAGGACCATTGCTGACAAATTATTTCGAAATCAATCATTGTTTTTTTTTTTTTTTTGTTGCCGTCGCATACATTATGGTCAGCTTTGAACAATCTTAGCAGGGCCAGAGTCCCAAAATGCCACAAACCAAGGTCTTGTATTTCTTGAGATGCAGAATTTAAAATCACTTTTGGCCATATATTTGTGTGACGATCACACAGATCCCTCTAACAATCTTTGTTTTCTCGACCACACTGATACAGTATATGTTTGTTTGTTTGTTTGTATTGGGGTTTTACGGCCCAGTCAACACTATTTAGGTCATTTTTGAGCCGGTCAGTTTATCTATCAACACTTTCCTGGGCAGGCTTATACGTAAGCGGTTAACCAGTACAGTGCACATTCTTTCGCCAGAAACTGACAACTGCCCTTCTTAAATCAGCGGAAGGGAGAGAATGACCGTAGAAAAGATTTCATGATCAATCTCCACGAAAGAATGTTGCCGCCCCCGGCGGGAGTCGAACCCGCGTCCTCCTGATCACCAGTCAGACGTGCATCCGACTGAGCCACCGAGGCCGGCGATACAGTATATGTAATTTGGTATCAGTTAGCCAAGTAGTTTTAGAATCAAAGTACTGAAAGTACTGAGGAAAGTTGATTTATGAGGAATAATTATTATATAACAATGTTAGTCGTAGATCATGCAGTTATCTCGATATTTTGTTGAAAAAATCTAGATACTAACTTCCCATATCACAGGTCCTGGTGTATGAATGACATTTTACGTGTCACCAGTAACAATTCTGATTCTGATTTGACAAGGTCCCAGAGTATTAAAAAAATCGACAAAGAAAAAAATGATTCATCGATTGTTTTGAGTTAAACGACAGGTCAACCCTAGTGAATCATTTTTTTCGTCTCC
The DNA here is from genome assembly GCA_963580285.1 of Lucinisca nassula. NCBI lineage: Eukaryota > Metazoa > Mollusca > Bivalvia > Lucinida > Lucinidae > Lucinisca > Lucinisca nassula. The sequence continues at coordinate 59,266,120 of OY757010.1, forward strand.
AAGAGAAAGGGGGAAACAGTAGAGATGATTTGTTTGTTTGTTTGATTTGAGGTTTAACGTCCCCGTCGACATTGTAAAAGTCATTTTGGAGACGTTGCTTCCAATGCTGTGGCACTTTTACCCGACATTGAGACGAAATGACATCTCAAGCCCTGCCGCCCAGTGGAACCAATATAAGCATGGACGCGCCGACTCGCGCCGACTCGCACCGCTTTGGCTGGGCAGGCTTAGATCCTCTAAGCAGTTTACCAGTACCCGTGTGCGGATCGGTTTCAGCTCTGCGTGGAAGCATCATGCAGCCCATATATTTCTTCAAGCCCCGATGGGCGGGGGCCGTTGTAGAGGAGATGAAAGTGAGGGACACAGGAGAAAGAGCAAAATGAATGGAAGTGTAGAAACAGAAGAAATAACACCCCCAACACACGCACACACACACATCCGTTACCTGCTGCAAGGACAGCAGGTGATGCCCAGCTGTAAGACTCCCCAGTGACACAAGATTGCCTCACTCAACTACCCCCACGAAGATAAAAAGCAAGAAAGAAAGATAAACGTGTCTGCCAATTTCTTCATGGTCAAACCATAAATTTCTAAATTAGCTCAGTACCCGCTAATTATCTTACAGCGGGCACATGGTGTCTTAGCAACGTCGCATCAACGTCGCATTGATACGACGATGCACATATGTTGTGCAGCCGCTTGGAGCTATGTTCCTTCGGGCGTCGGGACATAAAAAGGAGAATAACTTGGCAAAAACAAGATCATTTTTAAATCATTTTATTTAGACATTATAACCCTGATCAAACGCCGCGTTTACCGAAGGCGAATTTAAATACGTTTATTCCAACCTGTACGGGGTCTAAAAAACATTAACCCATAAATGCCAATTTTTTCAATACTGGGACATAGACTAGAGGCCTCACCGGCCCCGATAGCTCAGTTGGTAGAGTGTCCGTTCCGGGGAACGGGAGGTCACAGGTTCGATCCCGGGCCGCGACATACCAAAGTCGTTAAAAAATTGTACTAGCTGCTCCTCGCTTGGCACTCAGATTTACGGGGTAGAGCTAGGACTGGTCGACCCAGTGTCAGGATAATGTGACTGTGTGTGGTGTCATGTAATGTGTCTGGGACATGATACTTCAGTGAGGCAGCACTATAAAAGTGAGCAGTGAGCTCCCTGTCGCAACCAGACACCGTCGTGATATGACTGAAATGTTGTTGAAAGCGACGTTTTAAACCCGAATTCACACACACACACACACACACACACACACACACACACACACACACACACACACACACACACAAACACACACACACACACACACACACACATACAGACTAGAGGCCACAGAATTCACTATATTTGCTAAAGTACGGAACACAGCTTTCACGTGTTTTGTAATTAGAGCTCTCGAAAGCAGGCGAATTGCAGGTCAGTATGGTCACTGATAAGCTAACCCTTTTAACCCTGTAGACCGGTGCAGATGCCGAGGTAGAAATACACTGTATCTATGCAAACCTTGCAGATCCTGATAAGACGGCACGTAGCTAGAATGTCTCGCCAGAATCTACATACACACCGTTTGTTTTCAGTTCAGTGAACTAATCAGAAATTCCTTTCTATAAGAATATATTTGAAGCGAGAAGAGTCCTGTTTAGAAACTCAGGAATGAAAGTGTAAAACATACTCGTAAATAACATCGGAAAGCGCGTAGGAAAATAGTCCCAATGTACTGTTTTCTTTTTAGAATTCGTCTTTCTGTGCCAATTTATATTCAATCCGTATAAAGTCTCGAAAACTGAACTATTTTTAAAGACGTTCCAAGCCTGCAAAATTAATTTTCAAGAGTTCCTTTGGATTATTTTATGCAACAAACGAACAGCGGAAGTGGAGTAACGCGGTCCAGTACCGGAAGTAGAAATGTAATGACATAGAAACTTGATTTTAAAAATCAACTTTCAAAAATTAAAAGATATTTAATCTTATGCAAATATCAACTATGATGTACGAGGGTAGGCTGAAAAGTTCTGAGTCTGACCAAGAAGCAGGCATCGAACAGCCATGAAATTTTGTATTCATTAACTCCAAACCTTTATTACTTGATTTGACTCAAATGAGTTCAAGTTTACCTGCAAAAAACGTAGAAATTCTAGACTTTGAAAATTTATACCAGCACGTTTTTGAGAAAATGGACAAAATCTGGCATCGTGGTCTCATCAAGTACCTCCATAAAAAGGGGTTAGCCCCTAATGACATTCATGCCGATATGGTTGCTACATTAGGGGATGATGCTCCTTCGTATGCAACCGTGAAAAGGTGGGCAGCAAATTTTAAGATAGGCAAGGACAGCCTTGAAGATGATGACCGGTGTGGACAACCCACAACAGCAACAACTGAGAAAAACATCAGCCAAGTGCACAGGGCCGTGATGGATGACAGGCGTTTAACTGTTAATCAGTTAGCTAACACTGTTGGCATCTCCCGTGAACGAGTAGAAAACATTCTACACAGTGAGTTAGGAATGTCGAAGGTTTCCGCCAGATGGGTGCCACGGCTTTTGACGCCTGACCAGACTGAACATGTCACAAGCCAACTTGGCTATTTTTGAAGCAGACCAAGATGGTTTTCTTGACCGTTTTGTCTTTAAGGATGAGTTTTGGGTTAATCACTTTGAGCCAGAGACCAAAAGACAATTCATGCAATGGAAGCACCCTGGCTCACCCCCACCAAAAAGGCAAAGGGAAGGTGATGGCATCAGCATTCTGGGATGCCAAGGGTATAATATTCATAGATTACCTTCAAAAGGGCAGAACAATTAATTGGGAGTATTAAGCAGATCTGCTAAAACAATTGCGAAAAACGACCCGGAAAATTGACAAAAGGGGTCTTGTTCCATCAGGACAATGCGCCTGCTCAGAAATCAGTTGTCGCAATGGCTGCTGTGCATGACAGTGGCTTCACACTTGTCGATCACCATCCGTATTCACCTGATCTAGCTCCATCAGATTATTTCATGCTTCCAAACATGAAAAAGCACTTGGCTGGGCAGCATTATCGGTCAGACGAGGAGGTGATAGCTGCTGTGGAGGAGTTTTTCAGGGACCAAGATGAGACCTCCTATACCACTGGGATCCAAGGACTCCAGCATCGCTGGAGGAAGTGTGTGGACAGGAAGGGAGACTATGTTGAAAAATAAGGCACTTTCAGCATGGACAAACCATTGGATCTTGGTCATGCTCAGAACTTTTCAGCCTACCCTCGTAATAAGCTGCACCAGAACCTGTATTTTCCATACAAAATCCTAAGTGACCGAATGTGACCTTGCCATAAGAAAGGTCAAGGTCAACGAAATGTCATCATTTGAACAAATTTGATAGGGCCCGGGTCCCCAATATTGTATATCAAGTTCCAAGCTCATCGGTCGATTGGTTCCTGAGAAGGCGATTTTCAAAAGTTTTTACCATATTTGGCATGGTGGACATTATGGTCAAGTGACCCAAACATTCAGAATATATGTTTGTTCTTCCATCCCCTGGCGGCTTCACATATAATTTGGTTCCAATTGGCCTTGTAGTTTCAGAGGAGATGTCGTTTGGAATTGTTTGGATGCTTAAATTAGAAAAGAGGGTAGGAACATTTATGTCTTTTATGTCTTTTTCCCCACTTTTTTATTTTCTAACTCCGTTTTCAAGATGCTGAGAGACGTCTAAATAAATTCATATCATAGTTAGGCGTAAGAAAGTAAGGTGCATTAAACTCCTTAAATATGCGTGCTACGAATTTCAAATCCCCGACTATATGGTCTGACTCACACCCCTTTTGCCTGGTCAGGCTTAGATCTTCTAAACGGTTTACCAGTACCCATGTACGGTTAGTTTCAGCTCTGTGCAGCTCAATCTTTTTCTCCAAGCCCCAATTGATGGGGGTCTTAGGTGGTGTATTTAGCCCATACTTTGCCGTTACATGTATCACAGTTTTTTGCAGCCTGTGCCGTGATGTCATAGGGGAGGTATCCATAATAGTGCGGGTTAGAAATCAATATAGAGAGAAATAAATGAAAAATTTGAAGAACATGTTGACATTCTGTCAAATATCGAAAAAATGACATCATGAAAACACGCCTATATAATTTTAACCCTCTGGAACCACACTTTTATATAGTAAAACTGGGGTTTACAGGGGTAAACCATTTTATTTTCTTTTTTCTGCTCTGGGTATACTAGTTAGAACCGCCTCAATGAGGCGGTTCTAACGGGTACCCACAATCTATATTTTGAGCAAAAACAAGAAAAATATCACAATTTTTCATTTTAAATTTTACATTTTTACGGCGGTATAGGCGTGTTTCGTAATGGATACTAAAAATTCAATCTGATAATGTATTAGTGATGTTTTTGGATAAATACCGAGATAAATACCGAGTTTATTCAAGTATCTTGCAAATACCGTTAAGATTAATGTTTTTGCTTAAACATATCAGAAATCAAAAATATCATAAGAAATCGTAGTTTGGGTTTTATTGATTGATTTGTGTTTAACGACTCGTCAACACTTATGGGTCATTTTGTGTCGTATCCCAGAGAAAGGGAGAAAAGAGATAGAAGAGATAGTATGGGGAGATAAAAGTGAGGGACAGAGGAGAAAGAGAAAATGAATGGAAGTGAAAGAAAAAATAACAACACCCCCATCCCTACCATTACCTGCTGCAAGGACTACGCCAATATCAGTTGGACGCCCCAGTGACGCAAGATACACGTCACCTTTGCCACACACAACCACCCAACAGCAAAAGTCAGTTCGGGGAAGAAAGTTCTTTAACTTACAGTTAAATGTACATGTCGCGGGATGCCAACTGTTTTCTATTCTTTATGTCCCGGGAAGCATACATGTAGCCCTGTATTTACCAGGAATGTGACGTCAATAAAGAATCCTCTGACCCATACTAAACATGTATGCCAAATACACTTTAACCTATCTTTTCCCTGACTGTTGGCATATCCAGTTCCTCAAATAGACAATATACTTTATATAATAATTTTTCACGTATTTAAGGGGAATGGCTACACCTGGCATATCTTCCATTTTCACAAGGGAGACAGCTTTTGTAACTTCCTGTTCGGCTTCCTGTATATACTGCTTCCCTCTAAAGAGAGGTTTGCTCTGAAAGGAAAGCCCCTATTGCCATAAGAGTCAAACTATTTTTGAAACGGTTGCCTCCCAGGAAGGCGTATCAATTCCCCTTAAACACTAAAAGTTGTTCTCTGAGAGAAAATTCTTTCATTAAACTGCAGGGAGAAAAAGGCTTAGGCATGTCCCCACAAAAATGTAGTGTGTACAGTGTACCTTTACGCCCTATCTTTCAATTGCTATGCTAGCTCATTGGTCGAATGTAATGAACCTCTTTATCTTTTGTTAGCTCAGATAGTCAATTTGTTCGTTTGATTGCTTGTTGTTTGAATTGGGGTTTTACGTCCCCGTCAACACTATTTAGGTCATTTTGGAGACGTTGCTTCCAATTTTGTGGGACTTTTATCCGACACTGAGATGAAATGACATATCAAGCCCTGCCGCCCAATGAAACCAGAAGGCTTATACGCATTGGACTGTTACCGCTTTGTCTGGGCAGGCTCAGTCCTTCTAAACGGTTTACCAATATTCGTGTGTGGCCAGTTTCAGCTCTGGGTGGAAGCATCATGCAGCCAAATCTATTTCTCCAAGCCCCGATGGGCGGGGTGATATAGTCACATTAGACTGCATCATGTTAACAAGTGAGTGTAATGAACATCCCTGTAAAGCCCATTTAATATACAGCTTGTGGGGTTAATAGGGGTATAAATCATTTTCTATATTTTGTTTCAAAAACATGGATTGTGGGTTCTCGTTAGAACCGCCTCATTGACCGCCTCAATGAGGCGGTCCTAACGAGGACCCATAACCTATGTTTGGACTATAAATAAGAAAAAAAAATAAAAATTTCTTATCTAAATAATGCTAGTCTAAAGATGTAAAAGACGCCATTTTAAGGGGAATGGGAACACCTGGCAGATTTTTCCGCCATTTTTCAAAGGCAGAGAACTTTCTAGACTTCCTGTTTGCTTTTCTGTAAGCCCTGTCGCACTGAAAAGGGGGACTACTCTTAAAGGAAAGAATAATATTTGCTTCTGAGGAGCAAATTCTTTCCTTTAAGAGTTGACCCTTTTGACATGGAAGACAATAAACTTTTTTAGGAGTTGCCTCCCCTGAAGGTGTATCCATGCCCCTAAACACACGGATGTGTTATCGTAAGTTTGAAAGAGAAAACTTAACTCAAAGCGCAAGTGGAACAGCAAACGGTCAGATCAGACTGTGCATCTGATCAGAGCCTGACAGTATTATAACACACCCGTGTGACATAGTGCAAATTTTCACATCTCCAAACTGGCTACTTTTCTGATGAAAATCCGTGATATATTTCTTACTTTTACTGCAAACATAGGTCGTGTGTTCTCGTTAGAACCGCCTCAATGAGGCGGTTCTTACGATTACCCACAACCTATGTTTTGGAGCAGAAATAAGAACAAAATGTATACCCCCGTAAACCCCAGATTTCTCTATATAAACTTGGGTTTAGGTGTGTGGGGGCGCATTTCACGGACTTGTTCACGTGATGAACCGGGCGCTTCTATAAACGGACATTTGCAGAAGATTTTGTTGTATATTTGCCTCATTCCTGCTATAGATATAAATAGCTGGCATTCATTAGAACCACATCAAACGAGTGCCCACAATCTATGCTTTAGAGCAAGAATAGAATACATTATACATTTTAAAACCTCTTTTCCTGTGAAAGAATCGCGGTTTTCAAGTTTGTTAACGCCATCAAATCATAATTTTTTGCATTATATGCTGGCTCCCAGCTTACACTTTATCAATATTGGAAAACAGGTAACCAGACCCTCCTGACCTTGAAAGGTCAGGGAGTCTGGTTACCTGTTTTCCCAATACTGATAATCTTCAGGCTAGGAACCAGCAGATAATGCAAATAAGGTGAATGCCGTAGTAGACAGTCAAGCTCCTAGACCTTGATGTCATATTTACCAATGACCAAACTTCCTGATGTTTTTATAAAATATCTTTAATCTTGTCTCAGACATCAAGGATACCTTCCCAAGATAAAACATGTTGATATCAGAGAGGGAAAAAGAAGTAAAAAATAAATAAATTTAGAAGAATATTACTTATTAACTTTAAAATATGATATCCGACTAGTAGCTAGTCTACGTAGTAGACTTCTGATTTCTGACGCAAGAACTGCTGCTGACAATTAAGTTTTCTCGTGACTCCAGCATCGGTATGCATTTTGTCTGCATTATGCATTGCTGCATCGTAAATCAAAGGCTTGAGAAGCCTCAAAGTCGGTGAATTACAAAAGCTGCATTTGAAACACTTGACATGTTTGATCCGGACTTACACTGTTTACCAGTACCCTACAGGCGTAAATTAACGTGCTTTGGATCGTGTACGATCGACACAAATTTACTAAATGGCAAAACGGAACTCATGCAGTTGTTCACGTGACCATCACTGATTTGGGAAAACCAATATTAATAGAACTTGAAATATCGATGCAACATATGGGTCAGAGCTATCTATAGAGTCTTGACAGGAATCGTGTGAACACCGAATACCCAGAGCAGACGACGCGGAATGTGGCGTCTGCTCAGTAGGTTGCACAGGGACTACACTGTGGCATTTGAGGGTTAAACGAAATAGTATAAGAATGCCAGGTTGCTAAGGTAACACGCTGTCACGTGACGTCTTACGGAACATTTCATTCATAAAGTATGCCAAGTCGAGTAAACATAGACTTTTTGCACTTCTGTTGAGAACCCTGAAATGTTTAAGAGCAAAAATGAGTAGCTCAGACTTTATATGTGGTACCGTTATTAGATATACAGCGTAGACCTAGATCGGACAGACAGTAGATTGCTTCTTATCAGGGTGGGCACTGTTCGACATATGTATGTAGCAACAGTTTGAACATGATTCAGGCCTGTACGCAAACTCTGAAAAGGGGCGGTTGACGGTGCGAATTTCAGGTATTTTGCAGAAGATAAAAAAACTGCATGAATCTGAGATAATTTCCAAAAGCGGGAAGGCGCTGCGTTTACACCTTCCCAACTGTGTGCGGACATACATTAACCGGTGAAATGATTTTTTTGTTGTTGTTTAAACATATCGCTGAGGGGGCTCTATTACAGATCACTGTTATTCAGGATCTGGGATGCAGTGGTGGGACTGAGCGAGGAGAAAAGAGAGAGGAGAAACTATGATAAACATTGTAGATGCTGATCGATGGATCTACACTGTTTGCAGCTGCGACATGAAATATTCAGCACAGATTGTGTTGCATATGAGGTTAAGCATTAGCAGTGAAATACTCGAAATTCAGAAAGATGAATCGATATACAGAAGGGAAATAATTAAGCACATTAACAAATGACAAGTACATGTAAATAATTTGACGGAAAATGCTACCATATTTTTTTTCAGGCAAAAAATTGACTAAATACTTTTCTTATAATGAAGCGATTTAACGGGTGCCCACAGTCTACGTTATAAAACAGAGCATCTGTTGCTTGCTATTGTCCGCGGGACTATCACTGACAATCTGATTGCCGTTGATCCTGAACTGGCATTCCTAAGAGGTCAGAGCGCAGCAAAAGAAGAAAATTATGGACTGTGCTCGTTTGTTTGTTTGATTTGAGGTTTTACGTCCCCGTCAACACTGTATATGTCATTTGGCGACGATATTTCCAATTTTATGGGACTTTTACCCGATACTGAGATGAAATGACATCTCAAGCCCTGTCGCAAATTGAAACCAATTGGGTTTATGAGCATGGATGGTCCTACTCGCACCGCTTTGTCTGGGCAGGCTTAGATGCTCTAAGCGGTTTACAAGTACTCGTGTGTTGTCGGTTTCAGCTCTACGTGGAAGCATCATGCAGCCCATCTATTTATTCAAGCCCCGTTTGGCGGGGGCGGGTGGACTGTGCTTATGCACTTGAACATTGGCAAGCAGAATCTACATAATCAGACGCCACATAACGCGATGTCTGATCAGATCTACTGTGCTTGCTTAAAAGTAAACGAACATTCCGATTCTCAGGACTTTTTTCCCAACCTACACTCAGAGACGATCGACCCACCGGTACTCTCAGTGCTTTGATTTTGTAAGGAAACGTTATATTATAGCGCTTACACATAACATACATAGCAGGCGCATTCTTTTAACAGCTCTTAACCCGAGGAGTTTTTCTATTAATATTATTTTTCTCTCTTCATACATGGATTGAAGGTGCTCGTTAGAACTGTCTCAATAAAAATGTTCTAACGAGTACCCACAATCTTTGTAATAATAATAATGTATACCCTGTAGACACTATTTTGCTTTGTATTTAGCGGGGTGACAGGGGTGCTCTTTACATTCATCATGTGAACAAGTCCGTGAAAGGAACACCCCCTAAACCATAAACTTTATATAGGGAAAACTGGGGTTTACTGGGGTATACATTATTTGTTTTTATTTCTGCTCCAAGACAAAGGTTGTGGTTAAAGGTTAAATTAGCGAATGCAGAGGATTATTTAATATGCCTCTAGTTTAAAGGACAGGGGCATTAAAAAAATAGCTATCTTCTTACACGGACTGGGGATAATGAGAGCAGGCAGCCATCACTTCTTTTACCTGTTACTTGATTTTCAATTATCGCCAATTATTGTTATCAGCAGACAAAACAAGAGGCTGGTGTAGCTGTAACCGAATATAAAGCTCCAGATAATAAGGATATTTAATGCATATATATCCGTAACATTTGACCATTACTTGCAGGTGCATACATATTATCCTGTATAGCTAATTAGGGTTGGGGGTCGTTAACCTGGGTGGTTCTCCTGCACATGGGGGCTGCAGTTAATGGTGCACTTAGTGGCGACCATCCCTGTGGTGCATGTTCGGACGCCATAATTTTATTTGCTGGGAATCGAATCAGAAATGTTACAATGGCATTCATACACCAGGAATGTCATTTGACGTGTCACCCGACAGGGGTCTTCTTGCATCAAAGACAAAATGCAGTATAGATCTACCACGAACACAAACGGACTGATGCAGTCTATTTATATGATAATCGTTAGAATTGCACCCCCTCCCCACCCCCATGCCGATTCTAACCAATACCCACAACAAATATGTTTTTGGAAAATTAGATCTATAGTATAGAAAACTGACAAATGATCAACTGCACGTAATCTTCGTTCTTCATGAAAGGGTGTGGCAGTATATTATATTATAAATAAAGAAAGATCAAATGCGAAATTATTTCTACTCATTGTCCTGTTATCTAGAGCTTTGATTTGTTTGACTTCTGCAGTCATTGACTCATTTTATAGATATGCCTACTGCAATCATACAACTTGGACTCGACTAATTTTATATACATTATCCAGTATAAAAAGCATGTACGAATATCAAACCCGCAAAAAATATTCGAAATAGAAAATAATGTTACTGTATTTTTTTCTTACTTTTTCCGTACCGAAACACAACAATCTTGACCTCCGACCGATTGTATTCATCCGCCAGAAAATTTTAATATCGTAAATATATCAAACTGTTTGTGTTAATGTATTGTAAATACATAAAATCATAGGTGTATCCCAAATCAAACAATTCTACGCCAAGGCTTTCAGATCTCAGATAAAACTGCAAAGACTACACAGTGGGCGGAGGGATATAAGTAGTAATAAGTCCTAGACAACCGCCGACCACTATAACTTCAAAAGCATTTGAATAGAAGGAAGCTGAAAAGTGTCATCGGACGATGACTAAGGTCTTGTGAATAAATTCACCGACCGAAAACTACAGATCGGCATTAATTAAGCAGACGTATATAAGTAGTTATTTGTGAAATTGTAGATCATTTCGTATTACAATGAAAGTGTTTGATGATAAATACGTACTTTGATCGTTCTCTGTATGCGCGCCGAATAATAAGTCAAGTCCCAGACACAAACAACTACAATGGCTACATTTAATCCTTGTCCTATTGAACTCGACAAACCCTACGTTAGCATGACAATCAGGCCCTGCATTTAAGTCATTCTTGTTAGCAAGGTACACAACTACAGTAAACCTATAGAAATATGAGCATTATCAATTGCCCCTTATCTAAAATACAGGGTTAAATTTTTGTTAAATATTATTTTATTGCAAGACAAGCAATGGGGGTGGGCCACAAGTTCTAACAGGGTTAAATCAGACATTGCTTGAGAGTTTTTTTATTAGTGTATATGTTTTGCAGTGTTTTATGAAACTGCTCTATTTAACAGACTGGTACCAGTCTAACCCTACGTTTGCAAACAGTGTAGATCCAGATCATATGTAGGTGTACCTCAGTCGATGTATACGAGCAGTTGCTTATAAAGTCGGTCATTTATTTTTAGACTTTGGCATGTGGTGTTGCATTTGCAGTGACATCTCTTAAGATATAAGATATTATGCATTCAACAGATGGAAAGAAACCTATTTCGAGACCGAAAAAAAAGAAAAGAAAAGAAAGAAAAATGTTTCATATGACAGAATCAAAATTATTACTAGTGACACGTCAAATGACATTCATACACCAGGACCTGTGACGTGGGAGCTTAGTCCCTAGCTCTAACCAACTATACAATCATCAGCACATTCAGCTGTCGAATCGGGAAGGGCATTCCAATCTCTAATGGTTCTGGGGAAGAACGACTCTTTATAAATGTCAGTTCTTGCAGTAAGGGTCTGAGACGCCAATGGATTTATACAGTGCCTCGTTGGGGGAACAAGGTCATCTGTTGGAATGCTGGCAGCACCCTTTAGACCTTTGTATAACCGGATGAGTGAACTGTCTTTTCTCCTTTTCTTGAGAGACTCCCATTTCATTTTTCCAAGTATTCTCTCAGTTTCAAAGCAGTAATTGCCTGTTACAAATCTTGCAGCTCTATTCTGAACTTTCTCAATTTCTTCGTTAAGGACCACTCAACTGGGGTCCCAGAAACCTATCATATTCCCAGATTGGGTGAACACGACCTTTATATGCTGCCGCTTTTACATCCAAGATTTTGCCTCAGGAAACCAAGCGTTCTATTTACCTAAGTACACATGTTGTTAATATGAGTGTTCCATTTCAAGTTGTGTGTGATTTTCACACCAAGGTACTTAATGGAGTCCACATTCCCGAGGACCGTTCCCCCTAGTGTGTAAGAAGCCTCAGTTTTATTAGATCTCTTCCTAGTTATTTACATAATATTGCATTTAACTGGCTAAAATCTCATGCCCCATTTTCGTGCCCAACATCCTAATCTACCTATGTCATTCTGAAGTTTCAGTGAGTCATTTGTATGTCTTATTTCCCGGAAGCAAACACAGTCGTCTGCAAACAATCTTATTCCTGAGTCAATGTCAGTGGAAAAAATGCCATTGATGTACAGGGAGAACCATATTGGACCAAGAACAGTCCCAGACAAAACTGGAGCCCACTCCGAAGATTCACCATTAACAACAACGCACTGTTTTCTGTAGCAAACAAATGAATCTATCAATTTGAGAGTCTCCAACCCCCCCCCCCCCCCACCGGCCACCCCCCCCCCTCTTCCGTAGCCAAAATAAATTAGATTTAAGTAGTTCATGAGGTTGGGTGTCAAAAGCCTTCTCAAAGTCCAGAATAAATGTGTCCGCCTGTCCCCATATTCCAAGATTTGTGCCCAGTCATACATAGCTGTGCTCAGCTGAGTTTCACAACTATGCCTTTTCCTAAATGCATGTTGTCTGTCTGACAAAAGTTTATGTTCGTCCTAGTGGGTCATGATGTTTGAGCAGACTATATGTTCAAGCAATTTAAATAGAACACAAGTCAGAGACACAGGGCGATAATTACGGACAAGAGCCCTATCTCCTTTTTTGAAGAGTGGACAAATGTTCGCTAGAAGCCATTCTTTGGGTATTTCACCCGTATCAAGAGACTGTTGAAACAGGTGTTCGAAACTTTGTGACTGGACCTAACCATTTTGCTAGTTCCTTCAGGACTCTAGCATGAAGCTCATCAGGTCCTAAGGCTTTATTGGGGTTTAAGCCTTGAAGTAACTTGATCACTCTTGCAGCTGAAACAATATTATCCATGAATAGGGCCGATCTTCCAGTCAATGTAACCGCCATGAACTCAGGTTTATTAAACGCATCACTGCATTGACTGACTAGTTCCTCTGCCCTTCTAGAGTCTGATTCAGCAACCCCGTTCCCTCCTCTTTTATTAAGGGGCGGGGTGCCTTGCCTGTCTTTCTTCTGGCTATTGATATATCTGTAGAAGTCTCTTGGATTTGCCTTTACATCATCTACCAAGTTATTCACATACAAATCATGCTGATTTTTCTTATATCAGTCTTGATTTCACGTCTCAAGTTTTGTCCCCAGTTCTTTTTGCTTTTGCATGAATCTTATTCCTTCTGCGAATTTTTCTTCTTATCTCTGGTGTGATCAAGGGAATCGAAGATTTCCTAGTTCCAAGCTTGCAGATTGGGAAAAGGAAGTTGGGTGACTGGTTCTGAACCTCAATTCAGTCAGAAAAGAATGCCTCATACTTCAATATCTACTTGGAATGAATAAAGTCTGAGTGAGGGAACCGTATGTATTTGAGGAAGAAACATCACAAATCGGCGCTTTGCGGATACATCGGTGAACTGGCGGAATCTTTACAGGAACTCGAAGGACTTAGTGCACTGCCCGACCTAAGCATAGATTTAGAATGGAATAAGTTCTGAGAAGATCAAACTCATTAGGAGAAACACAGAAGACCCAGGTTCTAAACCCGAAGTTCTTGCTCGAAATGAACAAACAGTAGCTGCGCTTTCAAAGCTGAAACTAGTTTGGCAGATACATCATGTTAACAAGTCCATGTAATAAACACCCCTCAAAAACCCACTTTATATAGAGAAAACTGGGGTTTACAGGGGTATGCATTATTTTTCTTATTTCTGCTCAATGACAAAGGTTGTGGGTACTCGTTATAACCGCCTCAATGAGGCGGTTATAACGGGCACCAAAAACCTATGTTTAGAGAATAAATAAGACAAATATTAAAACTTTTAATCTGAAAACGACTTTTTGGGGCGTATGAAAGAATGCATTATATCACGCGGATGTGTTATCGTGATGCTGAGGATTATATCGCTCCACACCAAGGTAAGAACTAAGCCAGTGATAGCGGAACTGGAGAGAAGAATCCGGTCCCTATCATTACGAAAACACGCCTCTACAAATACGGTGTAACCTTTATCGCCGAAAAAATGAAAATTTTAAGATGAAAAAGTATGATGTTTTTCTTATTTCTGCTCTAAAATATAAAAAGTGGGTACTCGTTAGTACCCACATTTTATATTTTAGAGCAGAAATAAGAAAAATAGGGTTTACCCCTGCAAACCCCAGTTTTACTATATAAGAGTGGGGTTCGAGGGGGTCAAAATTATATAGGCGTGTTTTCGTGATGAGAGGTAAGATGCTGCCGAATAACACCTTTAAGTCTAATAAGGACCAAATCACTGATAAAGAGGTCCGCAGTCGGATGCTGGTACTGATTGGCCCTTGTGAAGAGCTTCTTACTTCAGACCGTTTAATGAAAAGAAAACTGTGATGGTGTGGACATGTCTCCCACACACCAGACTTCGCCAAGACAATAGCCTAGGAAACGATTAATGGAACTCGAAACTCGTATCCTGGGGTGGAGTGGACAGGGTGAAGCTTTGCAGCATCTCAAAGGGCAGTGGAACATTACGCAAACACGCCTATACAAATACATTGCCACCTTGAACGCCGAAAACATGAAAATTTTATGATGAAAAATTGTGATATTTTTCTTATTTCTGCTCAAAATATAGATTGTGGGCACTCGTTAGAACCGCCTCATCGAGGCGGTTCTAACGAGTACCCACAATCTATGTTTTAGAGCAGAAATAGGAAAATAAGGTATACCCCCGGAAACCCCAGTTTTACTATATAAAAGTAGGGTTCAAGGAGGTCAAAATTATATAGGCGTGTTTTCGTGATGGTCAGGACAAAGAAGATAGAGACTATCATGAAGTCTACAAAGGTGCCATCTTAGACCCCCCTCCCCCACCCCGCCCCCACACACACACTTTTGATTGTCTTGAGGTTTCACGTATAGGTCATTGTGGAGACGTTGCTTCCAATTTTGTGGGTCTTTTACCCGACATTGAGATGAAATGACATCTCAAGCCCTGCCGCCCAATGAAACCAATAGGGTTTATAAGCATGGACGGTCCGACTCGCGCCGCTTTACCTGTGCAGGCTTACATCCTCTAAGTGGTTTACCAGAACTCGTGTGCGGTCTATTTCAGCTCTGCGTGGAAGCATCATGCAGCCCATCTATTTCATCAAGCCCCGATGGGCGGGAGCCAACCCGTTTGTGGTTATTGTATTAAGTTGCACGGTGCTTCAAAAACAAGTTTTGGATTTAACCCTTCATGTTACAAATAATGTCATTCTTGAAGGCTTGGATTTTAATGTCCTGAATACATGTCGATGTACATGTATGTTATTACTTGGTCCTTATCTTTTTTAAATGGGTCCCGTCAAGCGATTTTGGTACTTATCGCCTGTGCGAGCAGCGAAGGTTCAGGCGAGCCTGCGCATCCGCGCAGTCTCGCCAGAACCTTCGCTGCTCGCTCATACAAGCAGTGATTCAAGAGGAACCTTCAGACAGAAAGCCATATCCCTGGCCCCTCTGAATGGCTGGGCATGCGCAATTAAAATTTGTCATGACGGAATGCTCGAAGACAAAAATTCGCTTGGCGGGGCTCAAATCATATGCCACGTCACGATAACCTGCACATGTTTGTACCATTATCGAACAACAAAAGGCATATCACGCAGTCTGATCATCAACCCTGTGTTCGCTGCTTGTACAGTAAATACACGTCCATCTATAGTTAATATCGTGATGTATATCAATGCTCTGGTCGGCAGATCGGTTTGTGTCTTACATACATGAATTTGGTCGAATGGTCCTTAGTCGTGGTGGTGCTCAGATGAGATTGCATCTTCAACAAATGATAAGACAAATGGGTCAAAAGATACAAAGATACAAAGATATGTGAAAAGATACAACTCGCAAACTCGAGCAGCAATGGCTCTGGCGAGACTGCGCGTACGCGCAGTCTGGCCAGAGCCATTGCTGCTCGCGCGTACTCGCAATAACTGCTGGCGAAGACTTTCATGAAAGAGCTGATGCGTGCTGTCATACATATTATGATATCAGTCGGCCGCGCTCACGCATTTAAAAAACATGGATAGGAGAATGTTAAGAGTCCTTTTCTCAGGCGTCGGCTTGAATATTCTTAAGAGGAACAAAGAATGGTCAAGTGAAAGTGTTTAGCTGAAGAGAAACAATGCGCAGACTGTTTTTTATCCTCACTTTTGTCACTCTCCGTGCTTGTAAGTGTCTTTTTCTGATGTTTTTTGTTTGTTGTGTTTGTTTGTTTGTTTGATTTGAGTTTTAACGTCCCCGTCAACACTGTAAAGGTCATTTTGGAGACGTTGCTTCCAATTTTGTGGGACTTTTACCCGACATTGAGATGAAATGACATCTCAAGCCCTGTCGCCCAATGAAACCAATAGGGTTTATTAGCATGGACGGTCCGCCTCGCACCGCAGTGCCTGGACAGGCCTCGATCCTCTAAGGGGTTTACCAGTACTTGTGTGCAAGTCGGTTTCAGCTCTGCGTGGAAGCATCATGCAGCCCATCTATTTCTTCAAGCCCCGATGGGCGGGGGCTGGGTTGTGTTTGTTTGTTTGTTTGTTGTTTGTTTGTTTGTTTGAGGTGAGGTTTACTATTTGGGTCATCTTGGAGACGTCACTTCTAATTTTGTGGGACTTTACATGAAATGATACCCAAATACCTACCGACCAAAGATAGCGGGTTCATACCCAGGGGCGCTCCGACTCGCACCCGATTGCCTGGGCAGACTTAGACCTTCTGAGCGGTTTACCAGTACGCATGTTCGTGCGCGAAACAGCTAAGGTTGACCTAACCACACTGTTCCTGGACAAGCCTCCCGGAGGCAGTTAACTAGTACTAAGTGAAAATTCTTTCGCCGTCTTTACTAGAATCAGTGGAAGAGGATGATTGGGCGTAGCAATATTTTCATGACCAAATCTTCAACAGGTCACAGGTGTGACGAATACTTACCAATTCTTTACACCACGTTAGAAATCATCAACGAATTCTTCACATGTGTTAGGAATTGGTACCAATTCTTCACACCCGAGAGGAAGTTGCACCAGTTCTTCACAGGTGTGATGAATACTTACCAATTCTTCGCACGTCAGAAATCATCAACATTAGAAATTTGAGCACAAATTTTAGACCCCAAAATTTATCGAAATTGACAATACTTAAATATCACATTTGGCAAATGGGACGTATTGGTACCAGTTCTTCTTATGGGTGTGAAATTTACGGTTCAACAACGCTTATATAATTTTGACCCCCATAGACCCCACTTTCATAAAGTAAATTTTGGTTAACAGTGGTATACATTATTTCTCCTTATTTCTGCTTTAAAACATATATTGTGGGTATTCGTTAGAACCGCCTCAAAGAGGCGGTTCTAACGTGCGCCCACAATCTATGTTTTGTGATTAAATATGAAATATGAAAAATATCACATTTCTATTTTTTTTTATTGGGGGGTGGGGTGTTAATATACATGTATTTGAACAGGCGTGTTTTCGTAATGAGATCATGATTCAATTAGGAAAACTCGCCCAGTGAGATAACACGTGCTGTCCTTCATTATAGGAATGAATTTCTTGTTTGTGGATTTCTCCGGCGAGTCACTCACAAACTGCATGATGCCTTCGTCCTGATAACTTCATGCAGTTTGCAAGAGATTCGCAGGAGATTACACGTCCTTAAAATCCACAAAAAATGATAATTCATTCCCTATTATTCTAACTTTGTCATCGAAATGTTAAAATGCCACCAAAATGGTAATTTTTTTAGGAATTATTTCGAAAGAGTAAGAATGATCTTACCAGCGGCCACGGAGGAATGAGTCTTCTATTAGAAGTTGCCATTTTTGAAAGAAATCCAAGCAAAAGGAAATCAATTTATTTCTCTTCTAACATTTACGTTTTCTATACGGCCCCCGCCCATAGGGGCTTGAAGAAATATATCGGCTGCATGATGCTTCCACGCAGAGCTGAATCCGGCCCGCACACTAGTACTGGTAAACCGCTTAGAGGATCTAAGCCTGTCCAGCAACCGCGGTGTGAGGCGGACCGACCATGCTAATAAACCCTATTGGTTTTCATTGGGCGACAGGGCTTGAGAAGTCATTTCATCTCAGTGTCGGGTAAAAGTCTCACAAAATAGGAAGCAACGTCTCCAAAATGACCTTTACAGTGTTGACGGCGACGTTAAACCTCAATTCTAACACAGCGCGCCTATATAGTCAATGGAAAATAACTGTGTTTTATTCTACAACAAATCACGACAAAGAAGAGCGTGACGAGTGACGTCATTAAAAACTGAAAATTATGACGTCACTAGTCGGTTTACTTGACGTTGGACGGTGTAACGTCATTTTCTCGCATCGAAAACGTTAGAAAAGGAGATAAATATATGTGTTTCAGTCGATAATTTAGCGGGATTTATTCTAACAATGGTGAAAAGTTGTGAGAATTTGAAGGAAACAACAGCAATATTGCCGAGTTTCAGTGTGTTAGAATCGAAATAGATCAGCTCTAGTCAGTGATTTGTTAGGTAATAAATCACAGTTTGTCGGTCAGTTGTAAGTAGACAAATCACGCGCGCTACGCGCTCGTGATTTGTCTTCTTTACAACTGACCTCCAAACTGTGATTTATTACTCAACAAATCACAGCTAGAGCTGATCTATTTCTTAAATCAAACAAAACAAACAAACAAACGTTTTCTATAGTTTCCCATCTTCTAATCGAATGTCGAATTGCGCGCGGGTTCTAAACGGCTCTTTGACGCCACGTTATGAGATCGAGAGGTACCCGGTTTGAGATCGAGAGGTACCCGGTTCGATCCTCGCAAGCGCCAAGTGTTGTTTCCTTGAGCAAGAGACTTTATCCACATTGCTTAGTACTGGTTCCTACCCAGGAAAAGAGGGCCACATGGAAGATTAGTACTAGTACTAAATGTGTTACCCTCTATATTATTATTATTATTATTATTATTATTATTATTATTATTATTATTTTTATTATTTCTACCTGTGGCTGTGTGAAATAGTTCTGCGATTCTTGCTCATGGAATTTATTGCCGTATAAAACTTTTATTTCAACCAGTCAAATCGCTTGAAATGTATATAATGATGGACTAACAAGTGATTTTTTTTTTTTTTTTTTTTTTTTTTGCTGGTTAGACATTACGATAACACATCCGTGCTGTACGACATCATTACCATTACGATAACACACCCGTGCGATATAGTGCATTTTTTCACATCTCCAAAATGGCTACTTTTTATGAAAATCCGTGATATTTTTCTTATAAATACTACAAACATAGGTTGTGGGTGCTCGTTAGAACCGGCTCATTGAGGCGGTTCTAACGAGTACCCACAACCTATGTCTTGGAGCAAGAATAAGAAAAATAATGTATATCCCGTAAACCCCACTTTTCTCCATATAAAGTGGGGTATAGGGGTCTTCATTTCACGAACTTGTTCAAGTGATTTTGTGAGTTTTCCGATGATATCTTCAAAATGGTTACTTTTTCTGATGAAAATATGTGATATCATTCTTATGTATACTTAAATGCTCGTTGAGTCTGTTCTAACGAGTACCCACAAACTATGTCTTGGAGCAAAAGTATGAAAACTAATGAATACCCCCGCAAAACCCGAGTTTTCTCTTTCTAAAGCGGGGTTTAGAGGGATGTTGTTTATTTCACGAAATTGTTGACGTGATGGGGCAGATCTAAAGAATGCACATAAACTATTGTTTTGTGAGCTAAATACATGTAATGAAAAGATAATTCAACCGTTGTGAAACCCAGACATTACGAAAACACGCGTATACAAATACATAGTAATTTGTTTCGCCGAAAAAATGAAGATTTTATGATGAAAAAGTGTGATATTTTTTCTTATTTCTGCTCAAAATATAGATAATGGGTACACGTTAGACCCGCCTCATCGAGGCGGTTCTAACGAGTACCAACAATCTATATGTTAGTGCAGGAACAACACAAATATTTACCCCTATAAACCCCAGTTTTGCTGTATAAATGTGGGGTTCAAGGGGGGGGGGGGGGGGGTCAAAATTATATAGGCGTGTTTTCGTGATGTCTCACCATACAACGCGGGGTTGAAAGGAACCCACAAAAGAGTCAGGGCCTTATTAATCAGATTGAATCGTAAATTTTGTAGGAGGAATGTTTATATATGTACTTGCAATTTAATTAGGATTGCTAATGTAAATGCACGAAAAAGTACATTTGATCATTAATTTGTTTTTTGCATGCTGTCGTATGTAATTAGCGCTGTTAACTCACAACCGACTGCTAGTTTTGGACCGATCCATTTCAAACCACAGTGTTGACTGGTTTGTTTTGTTTGTGATGAGGCTTTGTGGTTTAAAAACAAACAGTGTATCAGCCAAGGGTCGCTAGGCATATACGGGCAAATTGTAGGCGCTCCCGCCAGTAGGTGCTTGGATTGTTTGACTGTGTTTGGGTTTAACCCTTTTTGTACCAAATGGAATCTTCCACCTTATATATAGCAGGAGTTCATATCAAAATTTAGGGGTGTCAGGTTGGGTTGTCTTCAAAATTTATTTGACAAATGACTGAACTTTTAGCAAACAGTGAAGGCCCTGATCAGACGCCGCATTTTGCGGCGTCTGGTCTGGGCCTGCACTGTTTGCTACGGTGCCCGTTTTGGGGCTTCTGGTACTAAATGGTAATACACGTCAACACTTTTGAATCATTTTGTGTCGACTACCACAGAAAGGGAGAAAAGCGGTAGAAGAGATAGTCGAGGAGATGAAAGAGACGGTACAGGGGAGACAGAGGAAAATGAACAGCTCGTATCCTCTCACTTACCTGTTCAGCAAGCCATGCCCAGCTGAAAGCTAATATCAGTTTGACGCCCTAGTGACGCAAGATACACGACAACATCACCTCCGCACCCTCTTCGGGGCTTGGTGAAATAGGTCTTATGGTCCCTTTACACAATAACGAAGTGAGATAACGAACCCATAACGTATGACAAAAATTGTTAAAGATCGCATACGCACAAAACCTCGACGCTTCACCTCCGCACCCCTCTTCGGGGCTTGGTGAAATAGGGCTTATGGTCCCTTTACACAATAACGAATTGAGATAACGAACCCATAACGTATGACAAAAAATGAAAAAAGATCGCATACGCACAACACCTCGACGAATGTGATCAGCGGGGCTTAACACAACGAACTGAAAACATACCGGGAACGATAACAGAACGAGTTATAATGTATACCCCCGTAAATCCCAGTTTCTCTACATAGAGTGGGGTTTGGGGCATATCACTTACTTATTCACGTGATGTACATGTAAATGCCTAGGACAAGTAAGTAAACTGAACGGCTCGACATTACTTGTAAAGTATTGACTGGCCCGATAAACGCCAAACCACATTTTTTTGTTTTACGGTCCTTTTAAGATTATTTCACTCATATCGAGCCGATCAATAATCAGATGTAGGCGAAAACCGGCGTACCCGGAGAAAAACCACCTGACCTTCCGTTGCAGAACTTGGTGTCTCACATTTGATCCGAGCCAGGCTCGAACCCACAGCGGTGAGATACCTAATGAATAAGAGTCAGCGCTCGGCCAAACCGCAAATATTTCTCACCAGACAACAATGCTACAATCAGTAATATAACTCACCATGCATAATCATAGTGTGATTTCGATTACATCTGGCATTTACTTTCATGTTTATGCAAAATTCCAGATGTAAAAAAGTAACAGGCGAGTCGAGTGTCATACACCCAAACGAGAAAAGCGCTACATTCCCCGTCGATTGGTAATATATTGTGATTTTTCTCTGCTCCGAATATAGATTGTACAACCACAGTCTATGTTTTACCTCAGGCTGTTTTATTTCGATACACTTCCGTGTGCAACAGTGGCGTAGCTTTTGCCGAAAAGCTAAACGTTCGTGCCGCCGGGTCAGCGTTTCACATTTTCGAAATCTCCTCCAAACCGTCAAGTGGATAGAGCTGATACTTGATGTGAGGCTCTGGGGAGAATGGAGATTCAAAATTGCTAAGATCGGTTCGTTCCAGTATCTAAGATGGCTGCCATGGCATCCATGTTGAAATACTTTAAACGGTATATCTCGAACCAAACGTATGATTGAGCTGAAACGTAATGGGAAGCATTGGGGCAACATGGAGATTCAGACTTGTTATATTCGGTCCGCAGCTTGTTTGTTTGTTTGATTTAAGAAATAGATCAGCTCTAGCTGTGATTTGTTGCGTAATAAATCACAGTTTGGAGGTCAGTTGTAAAGTTGACAAATCACGAGCGCGTAGCGCGCGTGATTTGTCTACTTACAACTGACTGACAAACTGTGATTTATTACGCAACAAATCACAGACTAGAGTTGATCTATTTCGATTCTAACACGCTGAAATCGGCAATAATGTTGTTGTTTCCTTCAAAATCTCACAATCTTTCGCCATTGTTAGAAGAAATT
Source organism: Lucinisca nassula (assembly GCA_963580285.1). NCBI lineage: Eukaryota > Metazoa > Mollusca > Bivalvia > Lucinida > Lucinidae > Lucinisca > Lucinisca nassula. Next base: position 59,288,929 of record OY757010.1, read on the forward strand.
CCGCTAAAATTATCGACTGAAACACATGCATTTATATCCTTTTCTTACGTTTTCGATGCGTGAAAATGACGTTTCATCGTCTAACGTCAAAGAAATCGACTAGTGACGTCATAAATTTGCAGTTTTTAATCACGTCACTCGTCACGCTCTTTCGAGCTGTGATTTGTTGCAGAATAAAACACAGTTATTTTCCAGTGCCTATATAGGCGCGCTGTGTTAGAATTGAGCTTTAACGTCCCTGTCAATACTATTCAGGTAATTTTGGAGACGTTGCTTCCACTTTTCTGGGACTTTTACCCGACATTGAGATGAAATGACATCTTAATCTCTGCCGCCCTATAAACCAATAGGATTTATATGCATGTACGGTCCGACTCGCACCACCTGGGCAGGCTTAGACCTTCTAAACGGTTTACCAATACTCATGTGCGATCGTTTTGGCGGGGGATGGGGTGGGTGTTTGTGTGTGTGTGTGGGGGGGGGGGGGGGGCAATCGGTCAGCTTGACTGTTTTTGATCGAACTCGACGGGAGGCTTCAGGGCAACATGAAGATTCAGAATCGTCGAGGCGGTTCGAACGGGTTCCCACAATCTATGTGTTGAGCAGAAATATGAAAATATCAGAATTTGTATCTGAAAAAGTCATTTTTCTTGATGGTAAAGCTTTCAATATATTTTATAATGGGTTCGTTATTGAAACACTCTTTCCTTTCACCACTGCGCTGCTTATTAAAACCATATACATGTATGCCTAGAGCTCCAAAACGGGACATTACCCTGTCATATGTCACAGAACGCGGCGTCGGACCAGGGTCTTGTTGTTTGCTTAAAGCTCAGAATTAAAGGTAAAACTCACAACGTATAAAATAAGTCTGGCACCCCATATATACTGTTACTGCATTTCTGTTGAAGATTCTAACGGTTAAAAAGGGGATTCTGTCTAATTTGTTTAATTGCTCAGTTATTATCACTCGACCAATTGCAATGAAACTGCACACAAGTCTGTCTCCTGTCTGCCTCAGTGTCAGCCCGTCCGCCCGTCTTTCCATCTGTCCGTCCGTCCGTCCGTGTTTGTCTGTTTGTTTGATTTGAGGTTTAATGTCCCCGTCAACACTGTAAAGGTCATTTTGGAGACATTGCTTCCAATTTTGTGGGACTTTTACCCGACATTGAGATGAAATGACATCTCAAGCCCTGTCGCTCAATGAAACCAATAGGGTTTATTAGCATAGACGGTCCACCTGGCACCGCGGTTCCTGGACAGGCTTACCTAGATCCTCTAAGCAGTTTACCAGTACTAGTGTGCGGGCAGGATTCAGCTCTGCGTGGTAGCATCATGCAGCCCATATATTTCTTCAAGCCCCTATGGGCGGGGGCGGAAACCGTCCGTCCGTGTGTATGCGTGCGTGCATATACAGGTAGGTAGGTAGGTGCGTGCGCGCATGTATGTATATCAAACACTCTTCATTTAATACTTTCTCTTTAGGCACCGCATGTCCCATAGGCTGGTCCACGTACAACGGAACGTGTTACATGTTTGGTTCTGTACCTCAATCCTGGGATCACGCACTGGTAAATACATGTACATTCTAATACCGTTTCATTAACAAGACTATGTCCGTTTCCCGTTTGTAAATCCCACTTAATATTGGGAAAAGTCGGATTAAAATGTTAATTTGTTACTTTTACTAAAACCATAGATTAGAACAGCCGCTAGTAAAGTGGTGTTCGTTGCCACATTCTGTGTTTTGAGATAAAAAAAATCTCACTTTTTCTGTTTTTTTTTTTTTTTTTTTTTTTTTGTTTTTTGGAATACGCATGCTATTTGGATCAATATGATATCCCAATATGCCTCCCAGTGTTGTGCTATGATCAAAACTATCTGGCTAAATACAGTAAAATTCCTATATTAAGACAACCTTTGGGACTTTTCAAAAGTGTTCTCTAAGACCATTTTTGAACAGTCCCAACGGTGTTTTTTCATTCGGAGACACTAGGTGTGATAAACACAAAGAAAGAATAACAAAAATAAAAAATAAAAAAAAAACTTCTCAATAAACTTTTCAGAGCAGATTTAGTCTTAATTTGAGGTGGTCTTAATAGCGGAATTTTACTGTATTGCAAACAACTTCTCGTGGTTCCGAAGGCGTTCGGCGCCCACACCCATCGGGCTATGATGTGAGTACTAGTGAACCACTATTGTGTAAGCTTGTCCAGGACAAGAAGCACGGTTTGGTGGTGGTTTCATCGGGCGACAGGGCTTGGGATGTCATTTTAGCCCAAGTTTGGGTAAAAGTCCCACAAATCGGAAGCAACGTCTCCAAAATGACCTAAATAGAGTTGACGGGTACGTAAAACCTCAAACAAATAAACCAATGGTGTTCGAGCCTTTGAAGCAAACAGAATACCTTCTGCGGCGTCTTATCTGGGTCTACACTGTTTTCCAAACCTAAGACATGATTCCAGCTCAAAGACTTTATACATGTTTATTCCCTCCTGACGTTGCTGAAAAAATAGCATAAATCTTCATCGAAAACGCAACCATTTCAGTGCCATAGAAAACATATTTTATTACATAACGTCGTTTTTTCTCAGTATTAAGTGGATAACCTCATGTCATAAGAATCATATGTGACCATACATATAATAACACATGGTTACTGGCACGTAACGTCATGACGCTTTTAACTTCTTCAGCGACAAAATCCGATTTAAAATCGTCATATGGTAAACAGAGTCTTACACTCGCGGTCTTTTCATATGAAATGTATGGCACTCCCATAAAAACCACTCTTGCAAGATCCTCTATTTCTTGCACACCAGACAAGGAAATCCAGAACTTAGCCCTTGGATAGAAATTGTATTCCTACCCAGGATACCCTATCCATGCATAGGATATACCGGCCCCGATAGCTCATTTGGTAGAGTGTCCGCTCCGGGAAACGGGAGGTCACGGGTTCGATCCGGGCCGCGACATACCAAAGTCGTTAACAATGGTACTAGCTGCTCCTCGCTTGGCACTCAGATTAACGGGGTAGAGCTAGGACTGGTCGACCCAGTGTCAGGATAATGTGACTGGGTGAGGTATCATGTATTGTGTCTGGGACATGATACTTCAGTGAGCCAGCACTAAAAACGTGAGCATTGAGCTCCCTGTCGCAACCAGAAACCGTCGTGATATGACTGAAAAATTGTTGCAAGCGACGTTAAACCCGAATTCACACACACACATACATGCATAGGATAAAAATTGAGAATTTTCAAGTAGTTTGATGAGCACTCGTTGAATAGGACCTCATATATGTAATGTTACAACGAATTATGAAGTAATTAAGTATTTTTTTTTTTTTTTTTTCATTTTGAACTTTTTACTTTATTTTGCGTTAACATAGCCGATGCGAAATGAATGTAGCTTTAATTTCATTTTGGGTCGATACTATGTTTTATCACAATGAAAAAAAAAAAAACAAACTCATTTTGCGTTGATTTTACTTCATTTTGCGTTGACAGTATGTTTGAATTGAGGTTTAACGTCCCCGTCAAAACTATTAAGGCCATTTTGGAGACGCTGCTTTCAATTTTGTGGGACTTTGACACGACACTGAGATGAAAAGGCAGTGCTTCCTGAGCGGTCGCTTGCACTGTGCCGGAAACACAACAAGTATAAGACCCACAGTTGGCTTCGCTTTTTACAACGCAAAATGAAGTAAAGGAATAGCTGTTTATCCCCCGACCGAATAGGTCTTGGTGCCATGGTTTTTTAGTTATCTCCCCTTCCAATAAAATAGAATCACTACCTTGTGATGGCCACATCTCCAGTACTCTTTGAGATATATTGATAGTACTTGGTACAGTTGTACATGAGGTTAAGCAGGTGTGTAACGTGCAAGAACCAAGACTCTGGTTGCCTTGTTTTTAGCTCACCAGAGCCGAAGGCTCCGGGGAGCTTATAGGATAGGCAGTTGTCCGTCGTCGTCGTCTGCGTCGTATGTCCGTCGTCAACACTTTCAAGCGACTTCTCCTCTGAAGCCACTGGGCCGATTGGGCCCAAATTTTATCTGTAGCAGCCTTGGGCGGGGGGATTGAAAGTTTGTGTTCTTTCATGAAAATCGGCTCATTAGTTTGGTTGCTATGGCAACTTAGAGTTCCCATAGACTTATAATGGGGGAAATTGAAACATGGCATTTACTACCAAGCTTCTGCAGATATTTTGACAAAACTTTCATAGCAATGTTCCTTAGACAATTTACTCTCTGCCATATGAATTTAGGGCTGCTGCTCATTTGTATTGATTGCCATGGAAACCAAACTTAAAAAAAAAAAATAAAATAAAATAAAAATAAAAAATCATCACCTCAGAAACCGTATGTTCTATGAGGCTGAGAGTTTATGGAAATACATGTATTCACCATATTTGCCTTTACAGGTTTTGTGTTTTTTTATGGAATTCGGCTCTTTAGTTTGGTTGCAATGGCAACTTAGATTTTCCATAAACTTATAATGGGGAAAATTGAAAAATGGCTTTAACTACCAAGCCTTTGCAGATATTTTGACAAAATTTTCATAGAAACGTTCCTTGAGTAAATTTCTCTCAGCCATATGCTTTTATGTCATCCTGTGGGTCCCATAGGTTGTGCCAGGGCCATGCCCCGCCCCCTCCACTTCATAAAATGCCTTATATCTCAGAAACCTTACAGATTCCCACCCCTAAACCATATATATTCTTGTTCCTTACGATAAGACACATTAAGTGACACCAACCTAGGGGTTCCGCCGGATGTGCCAGGGACATGCCCCACCCCCTCCATTTCATTAAATGCCATTTATCTCAGAAACCATTTAGATCCCCACCCCTAAACCGTATATATTCTTGTTTCTTATGATAAGACGCACTCAATGACAGCAACTTGGGGGTCCCTCGGGATGTGCCTGGGCCATGTCCCGACCCCTCCATTTCATAAACGGCCCAATATCCCAGAAAACCTACCGATCCCCACCCCTAAACCATATATATTCTCATTCCTTACGATAATTCACATTCAGTGACACCAACCTGGGGAACACCCAGGATGTGCCGGGGACATGCCCAACCCCCTCCACTTCATAAAAGGCCAAATATTCCAGAAACCTTACAAAACCCACCCCTTAACCATATATATTCTTGTTCCTTATGATAAGATGCATTAAGTGACACCAACTTGGGGGTTCCCCCAGATGTGCCGGGGACATGCCCCACCCCCTCCACTTCAAAAATGCCATTTATCACAGAAACCATTCAGTTCCCCACCCCTGAACCATATATATTCTTGTTCCTTATGATAAGACGCACTCAGTGACACCAACCTGGGGGTCCCCCGGGATGTGCCGGGGCCATGCCCCATCCTCTCCATAAAAGGCCAAATATTCCAGAAACATTTCAGATCCCCACCCCTAAACCATATATATTCTTGTTCCTTATGATAAGACATATTCAGTGACACCAACCTAGGAGTAACCCAGGGCATGCCCGGGCCATGCTCCACCCCTCAACTTCACAAAAGACCATATATCTGAGAAACTGTTCAGAGCCTTACCCTTAAACCATATTCTTGTTCCTTATGATAAGACGCAATCAGTGACACCAGCATGGGGGACTCCCGGGATGCCACCGGCCATGTCCCACCCCTTTACTTTATTAAAAGCCATATATCTCAGAAACTGTTCAGATCCCCACCCCTTTACCATATATATTCTTCTTCCTTATGATAAGTCCCCACTTCATAATAGGCCATATATCTCAGAAACCATTCAAATCCCCACCCCATAATCACATATATTCTTGTTCATTGTTATTAGACACATTCAGTCACCCCCATCTTGGGAGGTCCGCAGGGGCCACTTCTCTCCCACCCACTTCATAAAAGGGCCTCATATCTCAGAAACCGTTCAGCATTCAGTGACAGCAATCTTGGGCTTTTCTGGGATCCACCATGCCCGAATCCCTCCACTGCTTAAAAAGCCTGACATCTCAGGAGCCATACATATCCCCACCGCTAAACCATAATGTCTCTGTTCCTTTTGCTAAGATTAATTTAGTGACACCAACCAGGCCTCCATTGGGTTCATGCCCCACCCTCTCTACTTTATAAAACACATAATATTTCAAATACAGTCCACATGAGTGCTCATTTGGGTATGGGGTTTGTTTGGGAGACTTTATAATTGGTAGATTAAAATCATATCCTGTTAAAAAACAATGTCATGGGCAGTGCCCACCTGAGCTCTGGTTTATGAAATTTGGCTCTTTGGTTTGTTTGCTATGGCAAGTTAAAAATTTCCATTGACATATAAATGGGGAAAATTGAAAAATGACGTTTATGCCTTTCAAGATATTTTGTCAAACTTACATAGAAATGTTCCTTTAATAATGTTATTTTAGGCCTATTAGTTGCCACAGATGGGACATTGTCAATTGTCATCTGTTGTCCTGCAACAACACATTCAAGCGACATCAGACCTCTGAAGTCACTAGGCTGATTGGGTCCAAATTCTATCTGTGGTATCCTTGGGCGCAGGGCTTCCATGGTTAATTAAAATACATTGCTGCCAGTGGGCAGTGCTCCTTGAGCTCTGGTGAGCATAGTGGCCATGGGCCTCTTGTTTAATTATCTCCCCTGACGATATAACCTTGTGATGGCCATAACTTTAATACCCTTTAAGATATATTGATGGTATATATTGATGGTACTTGGCACAATTGTAGACAAGGTTGAGAGGACGCTTCATACCAAAGAACCACAACTCCGGGTGCTATGGTATTTGAGTAATCTCCCTTTCTTAATATAACAATATGAGCACCTTGTGATCACCGTACCTCCAATACCCTTTGAAACATATTGTTGCAGATGTACATGAGGTTAAGCAGGTGTGTCATGCACAAGAATACAACTCTGGGTGCTCTGGTTTTTTTAGTTATCTCCCCTGACAATATAACCTTGTGATGACCATAACTCCAACACCCTTTGAGATATATTGAAGGAAGTTTGGCGCAATTGTATACAAGGTACAGAAGGGGTGTCATGTGCAAGAACCACAACTGTTGGTGCTGTGGTATTTGAGTTTATCTTCTCTTCCAATATAACAGTATGAACAGCTTGTGATCATCATATCTCAAATACCCTTTGAGACATATTAATGGTACTTCGTACAGAAATATTTGAGCTTAAGCAGGCATGTCATGCGCAATAACCACAATTCTGAGTGCCCTGGTTTTTTAGTTATCTCCCCTGACAGTATAATCCTGTGATGCCCATAACTGCAATAGTATTGCTGGTTTAATTCTGATGCCCTTTCTATTGGTGAACAATCTTCTGAAGACCATATTGGCTTTTGGTCGGGGAATTTGCCATCTCTTCCGATGTCTATTGTTTATTTTTTTCATTTGGAACTTTTTATTTCATTTATTTCATTTACGTAGGCTTAGTCGATACGAAACGAAATAAAATGTAGTTTTTATTTCATTTTGTGTCGAAACGGTGTGTTTGTGTTACAACGCAAAACGAAGTAATGTTTTCATTTTGATTCTTTTTTCTTCATTTTGCGCTAACATAGTCGATGCGAAATGAAATAAAAAATGAGGTAAAATCCATCACAATGCCGGGTATCAAAAATGACCTATATACTGTTCACGGGGAAGTTAAACCTCAATTCAAACATACAAAAAAAAAAAAAACAAAAAAAAATGTTATGTTACATTATTTGCCTTGAATACTTACGTTAATTGCTTGTATGCAAACCACGTCATGAGAAAATCTTTATCCTATGCGATCAAAGGCGTAAATCTGCCTTTCTTTTCGCAACGCAGCGAGCACAACCCCATACATCCTAAATCCTAAATTTGGAGAGTCAAACCAGACCGACCCACGGACAGGCCAAAACCAATATGCCTCCTCAACCTCTGTCTGCACTACACGATCATGCAATGACTTAATGCACATATAACGGAAAACATCAGGCATGACACCCAAATCCCTAAAGCTATTCAGTTTTTATCCTACTGAATTAATTATCCAATATTGCTACCCAAGCCTTCGGGTTCCTTTCGAAGACAGATAGGTTCATTTTGCGGGGATATGAAGCATATTCACGCAAAATGAAATATTTTGTTTAATACATTTTAACTTCTTTACATACATTTATACAGAAGCTGAAGAAATTTTGGCCTAGGTCAAGAAAGTAAATAAATAAATGCATATAAATTAAAAGATAACTAAAGTGGAGAACCTCCAAAATGCTATCAGTGCAACAACGGCTCATGATTGGTGTGGTTAGATACATAAGCAGACGCCACACAACACCACATAACGCGGCGTCTGATCAGGCCCACATTTAAAATACTGGAATTTAAGGGTTGAACGAGAAGTCTTAGTTCATGACTATTTTCTCAGCCTATACTCAGAGACAGTCGACCCACCAGTACTTTCAGTGCTTTGATCATAGCTGCAATGTTTTTGTTTCATACGTTAACTGATTGTAGTCCTGATACCCACATGTTTGTTACGATGACAATGATGCAAAAAAAAGGATTCAGAAAATCATGGTTTCGCATTACAATATACCGTCCACATTAACCCTTTCATCTGCGTATGTATGTGTTTCAGATGCGACTAACAGGCTAAAACATATATTCACTGTTCTTGCTTTAAACGTGTTAATCGTATGACGTCGCGTCTGAGAGTGTAATAACGCCATTTATCACATGACGTCGTTGATAAGCAGTGGATAACGTCGTGTAATAAAAATCGTATGACCACACGTGTAATCATTGAACACTTTGGCGGGATTAAGTAACTTCATGACGACGTCCATGTCAACTATGTATTTTTGGTGGAGAATTTGTCAAATTTAAAGGCGATAAAATCCAATTTAAAGTGGTCATATATGATAAACAGAATCTTACACTCGTGGTCATTTCATGATATTTATGAAACTCGCCGAAGGCTCGTTTCATAAATTTCATATGAAATGACCACTCGTGTAAGATTCTCTATTTATTACATTTCTAACAATGAATTACCTATTTTTCTCAGTGAAAGAAAACCCGATAATCGCTCAACAGTGAATTATTTCATTTCTCATTTTCGAACGTTTAAACGTCATAACTGCTAGGCGACGTTCCTGACGTCGTTGGTAACAACAATAACAATAGTTGACGTTTGGCGGAAAATCTGATAAAATCATAGAAATCAGACTTCAATTTTCGCGTCCATTTGACGTTTTTGAGGAGAGACCAGTAACACGATGATAAAGTATTATTTTCTTTAAAATACAGTTCCAATTTCATGACATTTGTGCATCTGTATTTCAAGGACAGGATGATTTTTGCATTGAAATGAAAACAAGTTGGCGGCTGATTTTAAAACTAAACCACTCCTCCTGAAAACCATACCCCTGACTGGACCTACTTTGGTTGGAAATCAGAATGTTTGAATTTGAAAATTCAAAAGTAAAACATGAATGGAAATGTAATAAACAGTTTATTTTGTTGTTTTGATTGATTACGGAGCAATAATTCACTCGTTCTAAGGCTTTCGTGTAAAAATAAAAACTCGTTCGCTATCGCTCACTCGTTTTTTTACCCCGAAGCCTTAGAACATTTGTGAATTATTTCACCGTAATCGATCAAAACAACCAAATAAACTCTATGTAATAAATCCGATAATCCACTAGTGGATATTTATGTAAATTAGTCAGATACGCCCCGTAAAGTTACTTGCACGACGCTCTTAACGACGTCGCGTTTACTAATGGCGGAATATTGACATTTTTGTTAAACAATCGTGGAAAAGGCGTTTTAAAAAGGAATCTTGCATTCGTGCTCATGTATTATTGAATGTATTAAACTCGTTTAATAAATTCAACAATACATGACCACTCATATAAGATCCTCTATGAAATCTTCAAACTTATTGTTTCTTGGTCCTGATAGCCGCTTCTTTCTCATGATGACAATAATGTAATGATAAGTTTTGTTTCCTAAACGCACGGTAATGCATTGACTTCAGAAAGCTTTAAAAAACAAAAGTCCTTAACCAAGTAAAACATAAATAAAGAAAAAAAAACTATGGGTCGCCACAGGCGGAATTCAGAAGAATGACCACGTCTTCGCTTTACGTGGCGGTATGTCATGGCGTTTAAGCAACGTCACATCTACGTCGGTGCAACGTCGTGACGCTGCACCGACGTTGATTTGATGCGGCTCTAGCCATGTTGGAAAGTCTTTACATATAGGGAATTCTGTAATTTTAAGTGCATACGCAGATAGACTGGAGTCTTCGCTTTCCATGGCATGCATATCTTGATTGATTGATTGAAATGAGTCAACATTATTTAGGTCATTTTGGAGACGCTGCTTCGGGTTTTGCAGGACTTTTACCCGACACTATGATGGAATGACATCTCAAGCCCTGCCACCTAATGAAACCAAATGGCTGAAATGCACTGGACGGGCTGACTTACATCACTTTGCCTGTGCAGGTTTAGAACTTCTAAGCGGTTTACCACTACTCATGTGAGGTCAGTTTCAGCTCTGCGTGAAAGCACCATCCAGCCCAATCTATTTTAACAAGGCCCGGTGGGCGGGGGCGAACTTATATTGTGAACCAATGCTTATTCGTTGCAGATATGGACTGTGTAATTTGAGTACTGGACTTGAGTCTCCACTAAACGCAGCATGCATAACCCACCCATTGGACCAAAGTTTATCCGTTCCAGATAGGGACTTTTTCATTTTGATTGCATACGCAGTTAGACTGTTCAACCAAAGCATAATCTTTGCACATTCTGAATTCTGTATTCTTCATGCATACGCAGATAGATGGGAGTTTTTCCTTTATACGGTATGCATAACCTACCCCTTGCTCCAAAGCTTTTTCGTTGCAGAATTGCCTATTCTGAGTGCATACGCAGATAGTCTACACAGCAAAGCCTACCACTTGCTCAAAGCTTATTCGTTGCAGATACGGGATTCCGTATTCTGAGTGCATATGCAGTTAGACTGTAGTCTTCGCTTTACACAACAAGCACTACTGTTCATCCAATGTCCATTCATTGCCGATAGTGAGCTACGTAGTCTGAATGCATACGCAGATAAACTGGAGTCACTTGCTGAAAGCTTATTCGTTGTTTTGTTTTTGTTTGATTTGAGGTTTAACGTCCCCTTCAACACTGTAAAGGTCATTTTGGAGACGTTGCTTCCAATTTTGTGGGACTTTTACCCGACATTGAGATGAAATGACATCTCAAGCCCTGTCACCCAATGACACCAATAGGGTTTATTAGCATGGAAGTCCACCTCGCACCGCGGTTCCTGGACAGGCTTAGATCCTCTAAGCTGTTTACAAGTACTAGTGTGCGGGCCGGATTCAGCTCTGCGTTGAAGCATCATGCATCCCATATATTTCTTCAAGCCCCTATGGGCGGGGGCATTGTTACATGTGGGTTTACGGCGTCCCGCAAACCCCCATGCTGACAAGACAACCGAGCGTGATCTCTGACAGGTGTACGGGCAGCTGTGGGGTAAGGCACAAGAAAGATATCAGATGAATGACATGAATTATTTACAGTATCTACATTTAACACTTACTAACACAAAACATCACAAATTGTTGCTTCTGTAGCCAACTCACGACGTCCGCTCCGAAGGCAAAACAATGTTCTGTGCTCGGAACGGGTGACGTGAATACCTACAGAAGCAAACAACAAAACAACAACAAAAAGAAAAAAAGAAACAACTCAAGACGCGACTGGCCAGTTTATAACTTAGGGCGAATTCCCCTCTCGCGTGAATCTTCCTCTCGCGAACTAGTGTAAACTAGTCTATAGACATTGTTGCCGATCACAGGTTGATCTGTATTATTACGCGATCGCACTAATCTGATTCGTCTGAATCACCTGCAGGTTATTTAGTTGACCTCTTCCATTTGGATGGTCTCACATTTGTTCACAATGGACAATGGTTCTGATTCTGATTCTGATTCTGGTATGCGCTGATTACGGTGGTCTGTCCGCCCTTGCTGGACCCTAACCCCCAGCGTCGTACCAGTACCTGCTGCTATGAAGCAGGGAGCAGCAGGTCACCACACATTGTTGTGCCTGCAAATTACGATAACTGGACTAAGACACAAGTCACAAAACATACATGCTATATCATGATCCCCCTCCCGGAGAAGTAAGAATATGTTCATGCATATACCGTTATTGCGCATGCGCCGACCAGACATACAGGCTGATTAGTGCATGCGACAAATAACCGTACAGCAGAACTCAACTTGACCGTGCATCAAATTATCAGCACCCAGCGCTTGATACAATAATACTGAAAGTTCATGTTTCCTTACTGAGCACTACAGAAATCAATTAATGCTCACTACTACTGAGCATAATACTCATCAAAATTGTGCTCACTACATTATCACAAGTAAGAGGCAATCGAACAGAGCACGCCTTTGCGCTACCTGGTCAGCCGCCAATTACAGGAAACATAACAATCTCTATTTCATATCCTTCTCCGCGACACGGCTCACAAATATAGCTATTCACAAATTCATTACATTAATAACAGATAGAAACAACAAACAGAAGATTTTCATCTATAATCCACAACATTTGTTAGTGTCTCATAAGGGCCAACACTGTTTGCCGTAAAATCTCTCTGTATTTGGTAGGCACCCCGTCACAACCGTCCTCGCGACGCCGATGACGCAGCTGACGTCATCCCCGCCACTCAGGCCGTTATGACGTGTGGCGACCAAATACTCCCACTTATCATCATCACGTTCTTTATATGTACATACATGCACAAACTGAGTTATCTGACAAAAACGGCATCATTACAAAATGAACTCGTAATTCTTCTTGAACAAAATTATTTCTAATCAACGTGAACACGCTTGTAAAATAAAATTCATTACGGTTCATCATCACGGATAACCCGACAGGCTCTTGTAAGAGTTTGCCCTGATGATGAAGATATGGTTAAACCCGTCTTAAGTTTACGTCCCCTCTACACCTAATATCATATTGGGACGGAACCACGGTTTTCTAACCACAGCTAGTCAAAAGTCATGGGTCAAACAAGTGACCCGGCGTTTATTAATTACATTCTACAAAAGGGGTCTAAAAGCCTAAATGAATCTAGAATGAGCGGGTGTCCAAACTTTACGTCTCACCAACATCTAGGGTCAGAATGAGACAGGACCTCACTTAGAAAGACTCGTTCTACTACTGGAGAAGCCTGGGATCGATCCTGCGACGTCTAGCTGGCAAAGCAAGTAGCCTTATCACTACAGGCCTTAACAGTGAATTCAGAATAGGCTTCAGAAAGTTGGGGTATACTAAAAGTAAACCCCTCCAAAACCTACAAGCATGTTCATACAAAAATAATACTAAACATAGATTTAAAATACCTTTCAATATACTTTCTTTTTCCCGACACAATGTTGTAGATACTCGTTACAACTTGACCTGCTTCTAAAGTGTTCGTTTTTTCTCAGGGTTTTTATATCTATGAATACTACCGGAAAATCATGCCTACTCATATTACCTTGCTTAAATCGTGGCGAGGTGGAGATACCGTCCACAATTGAAGCTAGATAGCAAAAATCGAGTAGATAATGGATTTGCGTTCAAATAGTATATCTCCCACAGGAAAAATTGATGAAACGACCCTATAAATCAATGCCATGACTCCTGTCAAAACGAACACCCACACAAGAATACCCACAACACGTGACGGGAATGAAAATCATTTATGGCACAATTTGGCAGTTGGCGATTTTTAGGCAAATTTTATAGAACTCAGCCTTATAGCGGCCCCCTGTATTGTAAAAACAGATCTCCATAAACCACTCATGCATACATCGTATGATATGTGCATGACTTGTTCATGGAGCAGCACATTTTGCCTACCATATTTCACCTAAAATATTTCACTCGCACCGCCCTACCATATATCTACTAAAATAATGTAGATGTGCATAAGCACCAGAGAGGTTTCCTATTCCATCTCGTAACAGGCATATTCGTTGTAGGTGGGGGAAACTGTATTCCGAGTGCATTTGCAGATAGAGTTAAGTCTTTGCTTTACACGGCAGTGATAACCTACCCCAAGATCCAAAGTTTATTCGTTGAAGACAAGCCATACGCAGATAGAATGAATCTTCGCTTGACACAACATGCATTACCTACCCTTGATCCAAAGCTTATTCATTACTGTAAGTGAAGTCTGTATTCACATCACGAAAACACGCCTATACAATTTTGAACACCACTTTCATACAGTAAAACTGGGGTTTATAGGGGTAAACCTTATTTTTCTTATTTCTGCTCTAAAATATAGATTGTGGCTACTCGTTAGAATCGCCTGGATGAGGCGGTTCTAATGAGTACCCGCACTATATTTTGAGCAGAAGTAAGACAAATATCACAAATTTTATCTTAAAATGTACGTTTTTTTTTTCAGGGGTAAATTTTACAGTATATTTGTATAGGCGTGTTTTCGTAATGATAATGACTTGGGCTTCGCTTTACACATGCATTGCCTATCAGTTGATCCAAAAACTCTTTCATTGCAGAAAAAGAATTCTGTATTATGAGGGCATACGCAAATGGATTTGTTTTCGCTTAGCAGACGCGTCTCAAGACTGACTTTCGCATGTTGCGCTTTCATATATGAATATTCGAGCATTGTTAACAATGTTAATAGAATCGGTTCTCGATGGCACTAAAGCATACATCGAGGGAATAAAAAGACAGAGCCATATGTTGGACTAAAAACGAATAACGTACCCATGTAAGGGGATCGCATCTTCCATGTTTATAAATGTTTTATTTTTCTCATTAGATTTTGTAATATTTATATTTCTGCTAGATTAACGATTCACGTAAGAATTGTCTCACTGATGCAGTTCTAACGGAAACCAGCAATCTATATATATTCTGTAGGAATTTGTCTCTCTATAAAATGCGGTATATAGGATATTCATAACACAGACTTGTGTTCACCGATCATCACGTCAACAAGTCCGCGTAAAGAGGCCCCTTTACAATAGAAAAGTGAAGTTGATACAATTAACACACAACTCCCATCAGAGACACCAGAGGGAAAGAAACACGAACATTAAATAACTAGACCCTAATGCAAATAGGAATAGCGGAAAGCCAGAAGGACTGTTACTTTCCCACAAAATGGCCAATTGCCCATCAAAAACGAAAAGATATAAGCGACACACACAAAGACAAACCATAACAAATTAAACCGCGATAGAAGAACCGCCTGAGAACGGTCAGTGAAAAGGCTTTAATCGATTTTACGCGATCCAATCCTCACCTTTATTTCCATCGCGATTTAGACAAACAATTTGCTCAGTCCGCATGAAGGCTTCTTAAATCTCCGAGAACACAAAAACCATACAACCACAGAGATGAAACAACGGTGAGGACTCGACAGCAAGAAAACAAGGAAATGCTGGAACCGTCACAAAATCCGAGGCCTGACCCACCGGTGTGCAACCAAAGAGAGAAGCAAAGTTATCAACCCTGACCGGGTCAACAACCATGCACGCAATCTGTCGTACAACACTCATGCCGCACCCCACCCTTTTCGGAAGATTGACCCTGAAGTCATTGCAAGTATACAGTTTTCCGAACTCACTAAGTCACCACAAAATCCGGGATCCGATAAACTCTACTTTCTATAGGAAACAGTGAGGTTAACAATGGTGCACACCCGTGTGCCAAAATGGCTCCTTTAGTATCTATAGAAATAGCATTTTTGGGCGAAATTTGTAATGTTTTTCATATCCCTAGTCCAAACATAGATTGCGGAGATTCTAACGAGCACCTACATTTCATGCTTTTGAGCAAAAATAAAATAATGTACACCCAGTAAACCCAGCATTTTAGCTCGGCTGTTTATGACGAGGTATTGTACAAACCTTCGACATTCCTAATTCACTGTGTAGAATGTTCACTACTCGTTCACGGGAGATGCCAACAGTGTTAGCTAACTGATTCACAGTTAAACGCCTGTCATCCATCACGGCCCTGTGCACTTGGCTGATGTTTTCCTCATTTGTTGCCGTTGTGGGTCGTACAGACCGGCCATCCACTTCAAGGCTGTCCTTGCCCATCTTAAAATTTGCTGCCCACCTTTTCACGGTTGCATACGAAGGAGCATCATCCCCTAATGTAGCAACCATATCGGCATGAATGTCCTTAGGAGCTAACCCCTTTTTATGGAGGTACTTGATGACACCACGATGCCAGATTTTGTCTATTTTCTCAAAAACGTGCAAGTATCAATATTCAAAGTCTAGAATTTCTATGTTATTGCAGATAAACCTGAACTCATTTGAGTCATATCAAGTAATAAAGGTTTGGATTTAAACAATACAAAATTTCATGGCTGTTCGATGCCTGCTTCTTGGTCAGGCTCAGAACTTTTCAGCCTACCCTCGTACTTATAGGTTATATTTTGGGGTTAAGGTGTGACAAACACATGGACAAAAGCAATATAGCCATGACCCTTCGTCAGAATGTAGGTCTTGTGATGGTAATTATGTGTGTGAAGTTTCATGAGAGTAGGGCAAATACTGCTGATGCTATTACCAAGATTAAGTTTTTTGGTTAAGGCGTGTCAAACACACAGACAAAAGCAATATAGTTATTGTTGGTGTGGAGCCCTAACAACATGCGCTGATCCACATCATGGTCTAACTATATATCAAGTTTCAGCTTGATCGAATGTTAATTGTGGGAGGAGTTGGTCGGAAACAAATTTTTACAGAACTATTCAAAGAGGCATAACTCTGAAAATATTTGGCGGACCGTAACCTTGAAACAATATGCGCTACATCGCCTTATAGTCTAATTATTTACCACGTTTCAGCTTCATCCGATAGAACCGTAGGAGGAGTTATCCTGAAACAAAATTTTCAAAGGGGCATAATTCTTGAAATATTTGGCGGACTATATTCTTAAAAAAATATGCGCTACATCACGGCATAGTCTTACTATCTACCAAGTTTCAGCTTGATAAGATGAAATTTGTAGGAGTTATCCGGAAACGAAAAGTTTACAGACGGACGGATAGATGGACGTAACCCAACCCTATACCGTAAGACGACCGTTTTTACAAAACGGGCGTACAAAAACATACGAGCATGGCACACGCTTGTTGTGCTCTTGTTCTAATTAACATTCATTTCAGGTTTACCATTTGGTTAACCTTTTTCAAAGTGCTGTGTTTCTTTTATTCTTTAACAGATTGCTTCCATACTTGGACTGTTGCCTCATTTGAGGAAATCTGTAGGAGTTATCCGGAAACGAAAAGTTTACTGACTGACGGATGGCTGGACGCACCCCAACCCTATACCGTAAGGCGATCGTTTTTACAAAACGGGCGTACAAAAACATACGAGCATGGCGCTCAGTGAGCCTCTTCTCTAAAGTCACAGTGACCATATCAGTCACCACAATATTGGGGGAAAACATATAAATTTTCTCATCACTATTTTTATTTTATTTATTTTTTTTAGAAAAAGGCCGCTAAAGACCGCCTATACCTTGGTACTACATATTAGGTTCTCCCTTCTGCCAAGTAATTTCAAAATCCATGCATGAAACATCAAAATATGTTTTCTAGGAAAAATAAGTCGGAAGTATTTTAAAATGTCCCCTGCTGGTTTTTGGGTCGACTGGTTTACCAGTTGACCCAAAGTTAAAAAGCAAAGAACCGAATTCGTGCTTTGTCCACGTGACCACTTTTGGGAAACCAAGATTATGGTTATTAATAGTCCTGTACTATTTATATCGATGTTAGATCAGTTGTTCAATAGCGCTACAAGAAATCCAATAATGTGTTTTTCATACACGGCACTGATTTTAGTGTCCTTCAGCAACACTTTTCTGACAGGTTTTAACTTCCGTATTGGTGACTTCGGAACCAGTTTGCATATAGTGTAGACTGTTCAGACGCCTCGTCCTGCGATGTCCGATCTGGACCTACACTGTTTGCCACTATCCCGTCCCGTGGGTTTCCGGTACAAAATGTGTGTTTCTTCACGTTCCTTACAAAGTTAATTCACAAATCAACGTGAGGAAAAAAACGTCAATCACTAAATATGCTGACTGCCCCCGCCAAATGCCTCTTGCTTGACCTATGGAGTAGACAGACACACTTTCTAACTGAACTAGATACTGCAGCTTTCTCCAAGAAACATTTGGCTAATGTTTAAGTCGTTCAAGGTGACATGATTCTGGAAAAAAAGCGGCTGGATCAGAATCGTGTTTCCTTTATGCACTTGTCTGAACTGTGTTGCAATTTTCTGCACGTTTTAGTTTCCTGCACCAAACAGTGTTAGAGTTATGGAGACACGAACAGTGCTATTTTACCTCCTACGCTACTCATATGGCCAAAATGGTTGAAGTCTTTCAAGGGGACATATTTCTGTAATAAGGGACTGGATATGAATCTTGTTCCTTTATGAACATATTCAATGCATGTCTGAACGGCGTTCCCGGTTCAATTTCTGTATCAAATACTGTAGAAGGAGTTGCGCCAATCGCCCAAGGGGACATTATTCAGCAATAAGGGATTTATCAGAATTCTGTTTTCTTTATGCACATGTGCAATGCATGTCTGAACTGTGTTGGAAGTAACATTGTCCTGCATCAAATACCTAAGGAGGAGTTGCAGAGACACGAACAGTACTATTTAACCTCATGTGCTACACAAATGCCCAAATATTTAATCAAGTCGTTCAAGGGGACATAATTCTGCAATCTGGAGCTGGATCAGAAGCCTGTTTCCGTTATGCACATTTCCAATGCATATCTGTATTGCAAGTTGCAATGCCCTATATCAAATACTGTAGGAGCAGTTGCAGAGAAAAGAACAGTACTACAAAGCGTGTCGTTCAGACTTGCTAACGTACGGAAAACTATATGCCCAACCTCACTTCTTGGCGGGGGCACCCGGAGAAGAAAAACCATCTGACCTTTCATTGCAGAACTTGGCGTACTCACATGTGGCCACAGCCATGTGGCCACAACGTGATGAAGCCACAGGGGTGAGAGATCAAATGATGAAGAGTCAGCGCTCTAACCCACTATGTCACAGAGGCCCGAACAACATGGGCTAATTCAGCTTTAGGTTTCACATCTACCAAAATGGTCCTAAGTGTTTTGAGATGCAGGTCAAGGCCCCGGTCTAGGCAATCAGTGCACGCCCAGATAAGTCAGAATCTGGACAGGAATGGCGAGTTGGATTTGATAAACAGTGTCGACCCAGGTAGACGCCACATAAAACAGCATTTGATCACGGTATACAGTAAAAGATTATTTTCTCAGCCTACACTCAGACTCAGTCGATCCACCAGTACTTTCAGTGCTTTGATTATATTATGACATTGATATGTTCTCCTAATGCTTGAGCGGTCGTTCCTTTATAGATTCTTTCTCAGGAGCCCAATCTAGAGAAAACCTGTCCCGGGATTGACAAAAACTGGCCTCCTCAGCTACCCAGACTAGCAAGTGTCTTCATAATTAAGGGAATTGATACACCTACAGGGGAGTCTACTCCTACAAAAGTATATTTTAGTTTCCCGTGACAATAGGGGTCAACTCTTAAAGGAAAGAATTTGCTCCTGAGGAGCAAATTCTTTCCTTTAAGAGTAGACCCCTTTTTCAGTGGGACAGGGCTTATAGAGAAGCGAACAGGAAGTCCCGAAAGTTGTCTGCCTTTGAAACATGGCGGAAGACTCTGTGAGGTGTTCCCATGCGCGCATGCGCAGGCTGATCGGCACCTTTGTTTTTCGCCATTGGCAAAAATCAGTTTTCTCACGATATGGTTCATACCTGTACAATGTTGATTTACCGTTTGTTGTGGTTTTGTGGTTTTGCGAGTGCATACATGCAACTAATTACAGTGAAATTCCGCTATTAAGACCACCTAAAAATAGGACTAATTCTGCTATAAAAAGCTTATTTTGAAGGGTACACTTAATGTTTCTTTGTGTTTTATGCATAAAATAAACTTTTGTCAGAGACCACTTATGGGCCTGTTCAAACTAATCTTTAAGACCACTTTTGAACAGTCCCAAATGTGGTCTTAATACAGGAACTTTACTGTATTTGTAGGCATGCTATATTAAGTTCCTTACTGTCTCGAAAACCAGACAAAATGTAACAATGGTCACCCACAAACAAAATATAAGGTTTTGTCTGCACAATGGTTGTGGCTTTTGCTGAGATTTGATCGTTTGTTTTCTTTGTCCGATAACGGCACATTATTTCGTCGGAAACTGTCAACTGCCCTTCTCGAACAATCGGAAGGGAAGGAATGGCCGTAGTAAAGATTACATGATCGATCACTCTGGGAAAAATTGTTGCCCACACCGACAAGTATAGAACCAACGGCCTCCTGATCCCCCAATTAGACGTGCATCCAACTGAGCTACCGAGACCAGCTTTTCCTTGTAATATTTTTCTTTACTACTTAGACCATAGATTTTGCATTGGTGTATTGTGGAACACTTACATGTGTTCAAATAAAGGATAGACTCTGCATATAGCGGAAGGAGATCCCCGTACACAGGTCACGAACAGATAACACTAGTACATGTACATGTAGCTGGATTGAACAAAAAAAAAAACTTTTTTCTTTGTTTGTATTTTAATTCATGTACATGTATACAGTAAAATTCCGCTATTTAGACCGGCTATTAAACATTAAAACCAATTCGTCTTAAAAAATCTAGATATTATTTCTTTCTTTTTCTATACCCCGTATCCTCTACCGTCTCCAAACTTAAAGGGGACACCGCAACACAAATACGTTACGAAAACACGCTAATGTATTGCAAATTTTGCAACCAAACATGAGAGTTCTGATATTTTTTCATATATCTGCTCAAACAATAGATTGTGGAAACCGCCTCGGCGAGACGGTTCTAATGATTACCGACAAACTATATTTTTGAGCAGAAATATGAAAACTAATATATACATGTACCCCTGACACGAGTGTTAAGTTGGTTCCTTATTCCTTATTCCTTATTCCTTGTTCCTTATTCCTTATTCCTTGTTCCTTGTTCCTTATTCCTTATTCCTTGTTCCTTATTCCTTATTCGATTTTCAACTTCATAGTATTTTGCCACGCGGTGTAACAGAACATTTGCGTTGTCCTAATCATCATCATTTTTACTTCTAAGCATGCTGGTATAGGTTTCGAAATCCAGCAGGTATCAACTGCGAATAAGGAATAAGGAACAAATCCGAATTGTCCTTATTCCTTATTCGATTTTCAACTTCATAGTACTTTGCCACGCGGTGTAACAGAACATTTGCGTATGTCCTAATCTTCATCATTTTTACTTCTAAGCATGATTGTATAGGTTTCGAAATCCAGCAGGTATCAACTGCGAATAAGGAATAAGGAACAAATCCAAATTTTTCTTATTCCTTATCCTATTTTCAACCTCATAGTACTTTTCCACGCGGTGTAACAGAACATTTGCGTATGTCCTAATCATTATCGTTTTTACTTCTAAGCATGATGGTATAGGTTTCGAAATCCAGCAGGTACCAACTGCGAATAAGGAATAAGGAACAAATTCAAATTTTCCTTATTCCTTATTCGATTTTCAGCTTCATAGTACTTTAACACGCGGTGTAACAGAACATTTGCGTTTGTCCTAATCATCATCATTTTTACTTCTAAGCATGATGGTATAGGTTTCGAATTCCAGCAGGTATCAACTGCGAACAAAGAATAAGGAACAAATTTAAATTTTCCTTATTCCTTATTCGATTTTCAACTTCATAGTATTTTGCCACGCGGTGTTACAGAACATTTGCGTATGTCCTAATCATCATCATTTTTACTTCTAAGCATGATGGTGTATGTTTCGAATTCCTGCAGGTATCAACTGCGAATAAGGAACAAATCCAAACTTTCCTTATTCCTTATTCGATTTTCAATTCATAGTACTTTGCCACGCGTTGTAACAGAACATTTGCGTATGTCCTAATCATCATCATTTTTACTTCTAAGCATGATGGTATAGGTTTCGAAATCCAGCAGGTATCAACTGCGAATAAGGAATAAGGAACAAATCCAAATTTCCCTTATTCCTTATTCGATATTCAACTCCATAGTACTTTGCCACGCGGTGTAACAGAACATTTTCGTATGTCCTAATCATCATCATTTTTACTTTTAAGCATGATGGTATAGGTTTCGAATTCCAGCAGGTATCAACTGCGAATAAGGAATAAGGAACAAATGCAAATTTTCCTTATTCCTTATTCGATTTTCAACTTCATAGTACTTTTAAGCATGATGGTATAGGTTTCGAATTCCAGCAGGTATCAGCTGCGAATAAGGAATTAGGAACAAATCCAAATTTTCCTTATTCGATTTTCAACCTCATAGTACTTTGCCACGCGGTGTAACAGAACATTTGCGTATGTCCTGATCATCATCATTTTTTACTTCTAAGCATGATGGTATAGGTTTCGAAATCCAGCACGTATCAACTGCGAATAAGGAATAAGGAACAGATCCAAATTTTCCTTATTCCTTATTCGATTTTCAACTTCATAGTACTTTGCCACGCGGTGTAACAGATTATTTGCGTATGTCCTAATCATCATTATTTTTACTTCTAAACATGATGGTATAAGTTTCGAATTCCAGCAGGTATCAACTGAGAATAAGGAATAAGGAACAAATCCAAATTTTCCTTATTCCTTATTCGATTTTCAACTTCATAGTTCTTTGCCACGCGGTGCAACAGAACATTTGCGTATGTCCTAATCATCATCATTTTTACTTCTAAGCATGATGGTATAGGTTTCGAATTCCAGCAGGTATCAACTGCGATAAAGAATAAGGAACAAATCCAAATTTTCCTTATTCCTTATTATTGTTACACTGCGTGGCAAAGTACTGTGAAATTGAAAATCGAATAAGGAATAAGGAAAATTTGGATTTGTTCCTTATTCCTTATTCGCAGTTGATACCTGCTGGATTTCGAAACCTATACCATCATGCTTTGAAGTAAAAATGATGATGATTAGGACATACGCAAATGTTCTGTTACACCGCATGGCAACGTACTATGAAGTTGAAAATCGAATAAGGAATAAGGAAAATTTGGATTTGTTCCTTATTCCTTATTCGCAGTTGATACCTGCTGGATTTCGAAACCTATACCATCATGCTTAAAAGTAAAAATGATGATGATTAGGACATACGCAAATGTTCTGTTACACCGCGTGGCAAAGTACTATGAAGTTGAAAATCGAATAAGGAATAAGGAAAATTTGGATTTGTTCCTTATTCCTTATTCGCAGTTGATACTTGCTGGATTTCGAAACCTATACCATCATACTTAGAAGTAAAAATGATGATGATTAGGACATACCCAAATGTTCTGTTACACCGCGTGGCAAAGTACTATGAAGTTGAAAATCGAATAAGGAATAAGGAAAATTTGGATTTGTTCCTTATTCCTTATTCGCAGTTAATACCTGCTGGATTTCGAAACCTATACCATCATGCTTAGAAGTAAAAATGATGATGTTTAGGACATACGCAAATGTTCTGTTACACCGCGTGGCAAAGTACTGTGAAGTTGAAAATCGAATAAGGAATAAGGAAAATTTGGATTTGTTCCTTATTCCTTATTCGCAGTTGATACCTGCTGGATTATGAAACCTATACCATCATGCTTAGAAGTAAAAATGATGATAATTAGGACATACGCAAATGTTCTGTTACACCGCGTGGCAAAGTATTATGAAAATGAAAATCGAATTAGGAATAAGGAAAATTTGGATTTGTTCCTTATTCCTTATTCGCAGTTGATACTTGCTGGATTTCGAAATCTATACCATCATGCTTAGAAGTAAAAATGATGATGATTTGGACATACGCAAATGTTCTGTTACACCGCGTGGCAAAGTACTGTGAAGTTAAAATCGAATAAGGAATAAGGAAAATTTGGATTTGTTCCTTATTCCTTATTCGCAGTTGATACCTGCTGGATTTCGAAACCTATACCATCATGCTTAGAAGTAAAAATGATGATGATTAGGACATACGCTAATGTCCTGTTACACCGCGTGGCAAAGTACTATGAAGTTGAAAATCGAATAAGGAATAAGGAAATTTTGGATTTGTTCCTTATTCCTTATTCGCAGTTAATACTTGCTGGATTTCGAAACCTATACCATCATGCTTAGAAGAAAAAATGATGATGATTAGGACACACGCAAATGTTCTGTTACACCGCGTGGCAAAGTACTATGAAGTTGAATATCGAATAAGGAATAAGGAAAATTTGGATTTGTTCCTTATTCGTTATTCGCAGTTGATACCTGCTGGATTTCGAAACCTATACCATCATGCTTAGAAGTAAAAATGATGATGATTAGGACATACGCAAATGTTCTGTTACACCGCGTGGGAAAGTACTATGAAGTTGAAAATCGAATAAGGAATAAGGTATAAGGAATAAGGAACAAGGAATAAGGAATAAGGAACAAGGAATAAGGAATAAGGAACAAGGAATAAGGAATAAGGAATAAGGAACCAACTTAACACTCGTACACCTGTGAACCCCGGTTTCATTGTATAAAGTGTGGCTGAAGGGGGTCAAAATTATAGAGGCGTTTTCGTGATGAAACAAAATCTCTCGGAGACAATGATACCAGTTAAGCGAATGTTACGACAAGAAAAAACTTTACTTGAAGCAGGCAAGTACCCTTCATAGTGTGGGTTATATTTTCTTGTCTTTTGGGATCATTGATTCCATTGTTGAATTCTGAAAATGTTTCGGGGTCACTGATGAGGTCTCATTGAGCGGAACTAGCTAGACTGGCCCAGTAAAATCTTGTTAACTCTACAGTTTTCAGATCTGTGTTGTAGTCATTGCTTTCAAGGTAAAACCTTTCTTTAGACCATGGTGCTGACGAGTGGCTAAAATTAAAAACTTTTAAAACAAACAAAAAATCAGATTGTTTAATCATGACATATTTATAGATTTTTTCACCGCTTAAATTTCTCAGGATAACATAAACAGTATTAATAGCTCATCAAGATAAATGAATGTGTATTGTTTGATTGTTTGAATTGAGGTTTAACGTCCCCACTATTTACACTATTTAGGTCATTTTAGAGACATTGCTTCCAATTTTGTGGGACTTTTACCCGACACTGAGATGAAATGACATCTCAAGCCCTGCCGCTCAATGGAACCAAAAGTCTTATATGCATTGAATGGTTTGACTAACTTTGCCTGGGCAGGCTCAGTACTTCTAGGCGGTTTACCAGTCCTCTTGTGTGGTCAGTTTCAGATCTGCGAGGAAGCACCATGCAGCCCATCTATTTCTCCAAGCCCCGATGGGCGGGGACGAAAAGGAATGTGTAGCACAAACCACAAAACTGTAGATGACGAAATTAGCCTAAACATCTTTAAACCCCACTTTATATAGAGAGCAGTGGGGTTTGCGGGTCATTTGTCATTGTCCTTTTTTGTTTAAGAACGTATATTAGGGTACTCGTAAGAACTGCCTCACTGAGGCGGTTCTAATAACGGTACTCGTTAGAACCGACTCTTTGAGGCGGTTCTAATGTGCACCCACTTTCTATATTCGAACCAGAAATACAGTAAAATTCCTATATTAAAACCACCTTTGGGACTATTCAAAAGTGGTCTTTAAGAACACTTTTGAACAGTCCCAAATGTGGTCTCTGACCAGAGGACACTGTATAAGAAGAGTGAGTGAGTGAGTATAGTTTTACGTCCCACCAACAGCTAAGGTCATACTGAGACGAGACCTCGGTTTAAAGACTCATCCGAAAGTATGGAGAGGCCCGGGATCGATCCTGCGATCCCTGGTTTACAAGGCGAGTAGCGTAACCACTGCACCACTGAGGCTTCTGTGTATGAGAAGGGAAAAAAGAGAAAAAATAACTGCAACCTAGTAAATAATCTTTTTAAAGCAACATTTGTCTTATTTAAGGTGGTCTTAAGAGAGGAATTTCACAGTACATGTAAGAAAAATATCAAAGATTTTTATCTGAAAAATGCTAGTTCTATAGATATAGGAGTGAAGCTTTTTGCACATGTGTGTGTGTGTGTTATCGTAATGAAAACTCGAACAGAAATTTGTCACATCACTTGAACAGTTCCGTGACATGAACACCCCAGTAAATCCCACTTTACATAGAGAAAACTTGGGTTTACGGGGGTATACATTATTTTTCTTATTTCTGCTCCAAGACATAGGCTGTGGGTACTCGTTAGAACCGCCTCAACGGGGCGGTTCTAGAGAGCATCCACAGCCTATGTTTGCAGTATAAATAAGAAAAATATCAGCAAGAAGTTAGTTTGCTTTTCGCTATTCGTTTTTCGCTTTTCGACTTTCAGAAGTTAGTTTGCTTTTCGCTTTTCGACTTTCAGAAGTTAGTTTGCTTTTCGCTTTTCGACTTTCAGAAGTTAGTTTGCTTTTCGCCTTTCGACTTTCAGAAGTTAGTTTGCTTTTCGCTTTTCGACTTTCAGAAGTTAGTTTGCTTTTCGCTTTTCGACTTTCAGAAGTTAGTTTGCTTTTCGCTTTTCGACTTTCAGAAGTTAGTTTGCTTTTCGCTTTTCGACTTTCAGAAGTAAGTTTGCTTTTCGCTTTTCGACTTTCAGAAGTTAGTTTGCTTTTCGCTTTTCGCTTTTCGATCATAGGTCTGTTTTATGATGTAACTGTTAAGTGTCTTAGTATATGAGTGAGTGAATGTGTGAGTGAATAAGTGAGTGAGTGAGAGTGTTTTACGTCAATCAAATTGCTCTTGCCAAATGCAGATGTTCATTATGTCACAGATTCTTTTTGTTTTTCGCTTTTCGCTTTTCGATCGTAGATCTGTTTAATGATGTAACTGTTAAGTGTCTGAGTTAGTGTGTGAGTGAGTGAGTGAGTGAGTGAGTGAGTAAGTGATTGAGTGTTTTACTCACTCACTCACTTACTCATTCACTAACTCACTCACTCATGTACTCAGACACTTAACAGTTACATCATTAAACAAACCTTTGATCGAAAAGTGAAAAGCGAAAAGCGAAAAACGAGGAGCGAAAAGCGATAAACGAAAAGCGAAAAGCGAAAAGCAAAAAGAATCTTTGACATAATGAACATCTACATACGGCATGAGCAGTTTGATTGACATAAAACACTCTCAATCACTCACTCACTCACTCACTCACGCATGTACTCAGACACTTAACAGTTACATTATTAAACAGACCTATGATCGAAAAGCGAAAGCGAAAAACGAAAAGTGAAAAACAAAAAGAATCTTTGACATAATGAACATCTGCATATAGCATGAGCAGTTTGATTGACGTAAAACACTGTCACTCACTCACTCACTCACTCACTCACTTATTCACTCACACACTCGCTCACTCACTCATATACTCAGACACTTAACAGTTACATCATTAAACAGACCTATGATCGAAAAGCGAAAAACGAAAAACAAAAATAGAAAAACAAAAAGAATCTTTGACATAATGAACATCTGCATATGGCATGAGCAGTTTGATTGACGTAAAACACTCTCACTCACTCAATTACTCACTCACTAACTCAATCACTCATGTACTCAGACACTTAACAGTTTAATCATTAAACAGA
Source organism: Lucinisca nassula (assembly GCA_963580285.1). NCBI lineage: Eukaryota > Metazoa > Mollusca > Bivalvia > Lucinida > Lucinidae > Lucinisca > Lucinisca nassula. The sequence goes on from OY757010.1 coordinate 59,316,654, forward strand.
CCTATGATCGAAAATCGAAAAGGAAAAAACAAAAGGAATCTGTGACATAATGAACATCTGCATATGGTATGAGCAGTTTGATTGACGCTAAACACTCTCACTTACTCACTCACTCACTCACTCACTCACTCACTCACTCACTCACTCACTCACTCACTCACTCGCTCGCTCGCTCGCTCGCTCGCTCGCTCGCTCGCTCACTCACTCACTCACTCACTCACTCACTCACTCACTCCCATCCTCCCTCCCCTCCATCCCTCCCTCACTCACTCACTCACTCACTCACTCCCTCCCTCCCTCACTCACTCACTCACTCACTCACTCACTCACTCACTCACTCACTCACTCACTCACTCACTCACTCACTCCCTCCCTCCCTCACTCACTCACTCACTCACTCACTCACTCACTCACTCACTCACTCACTCACTCCCTCACTCACTTACTCACTCACTCACGCGTGTACTCAGACACTTACCCCATACACCATTAAACAGATCTATGATCAAAAAGCGAAAATATGAAAGTCGAAAAGCGAAAAGCAAACTAACTTCTGAAAGTCGAAAAGCGAAAAGCAAACTTACTTCTGAAAGTCGAAAAGCGAAAAGCGAAAAGCAAACTAACTTCTTGCTAAAAATATCACGGAATTTCATCAGAAAAGTGGCCATTTTGGAGATTTGAAAAAAAATGTACTATGGTGCACGGGTGTGTTATCGTAATGAGTTTTGTGAGTTGCCAGACATCTGACATTACATATACATGTACATGTACATGTAATGCGCTAAGCTTTGCTTTATTTTGTAGGTTATTATAGTAGTCGCAGATAAGATTGACTAGGCGGAGTTTGTTTGTTTGAATTGAGGTTTAACGTCCCCGTCAACACTGTAAAGGTCACACTAGGCGGAGTTATCGTTTGTACCTGCCTTAGGAATATTCCATTAACAAAAAGGTAAACCAAGTCACCCGATTGTGTGAATTCAACTGTAACACAAGCATAGCTGTGGCGTAGATGACCATTTCGTCCGCTTATATAAAGCGTGCGAAAGGCGCTCTACCGAAGCTTTTGGTGGACTCAGCGGATTTGACATATATTGACAACACCTGAATAGCTCCGCCTAGTCAATCTTATCTGCGTCTACTAAACATGCATATACATTAATTGTTTATGAAAAGTTTCAATACCTTGAATACATATGTACGCCATCATTTTAACAAGTTTCTATACTGACTGCCCTTCTAAATCCAACTTTATACAATGAAACGTGGAGTTTACCAGGGTATGGTGTATTTTCCGTGCTTGTGCTCAAAATCATAAATTGTATGTATAGTAGTCGCAGATAAGATTGACTAGGCGGAGCTATCGTTTGTACCTGCCTTAGGAATACTCCATTGACAACAAAATGGAAACCAAGTCACCCGATTATGTAAATTCAACTGTAACAAAAGCATAGCTGTGGCGTATATGACCATTTCGTCCGCTTGTAGAAAGCGTGAGAAAGGCACTCTACCGAATCTTCTGGTGGACTCAGCGAATTTGGCATATATTGACAACACCTGAATAGCTCCGCCTAGTCAATTTTATCTGCGACTACTATAGTCGTTAGAACCGCCTCTTTAAAGCGGTTCTAACGAATACCCACAATTTATGTTTGGGGAAGAAATAAGAAAAACGCCAAAACTCATCGGAATGTCATTTTTTTTTTTTTTTAAGAAATAATATTATACATTATGCCACAAGGGTGTGTTATCTTCCCGATTCTGTGTCTTGTATACGCATTTGTTTTTGTCTGTTTGTTTGATTTGAGGTTTAACGTCCCCGCCAACACTGCAACAGGTCATTTTGGAGACGTTGCTTCCAATTTTGTGAGACTTTTACCCGACATTGAGATGAAATGACATCCCAAGCCCTGTTGCCCAATGAAACCAATAGGGTTTATAAGCACGGACGTTTCGACTCGCACTGCTCTTTGCCTGAGCAGGCTTAGATCCTCTAAGCGGTTTACCAGTACTCTTGTGCGGTCGGATTTCAGTTCTGCGTGGAAGCATCATGCAGCCCATCTATTTCTTCGAGCCCCGATGGGCGGGGCCGGTATGTAATGCAGTAAGCTATGCTTTATTTTGTAGCTTATTGAGTGAGTGTTTGAGTTTTACGTCCCAACAACAGCTTAGGTCATACGGAGATGGGACATCGGTTTAAAGACTCATTCGAAAGTCTGGAGAAGCCCGGGATCGATCCTGCGATGCCTGGTTTACAAGGCGAGTAGCGTAACCACTACACCACCGAGGCTTCTTTTGTAGGTTATTAATTCGTCGGTAGCAAATGTTTATGAAAAGTTTCAATACCTTGAATACATATGTTAGCCATCCTATACTGACTACGCTTCTAAATCCACCTTTATACACTGAAAAGTTGAGTTTCCAGGGTATGGTGTATTTTCCGTGGCTGTGTTCGAAAACGTAAATTCAATGGGGCGGTTCTAACGAATGCCAACAATTTATCTTTGGAGCAGAAATAAGAAAAATGTCAAAACTCATCGGAATGTCAGTTTTTGAGTAATAAAAGAATACATAATGTAGGGTGTGTTATCTTCACGATTGTGTTTTTGTTTACTGGTATGTCCTTGATTTCAGGAAAAGTGCAAACATTCGTATGGTGCCTCATTAGTGGAAGTCAACAGTGCAGCTGAGAATAGGTACTTGGCTTCACAGGCAAAATCCCACGGATGTAAGTTTAAACTACAATTAAGTCCCAATAATTCAAAATGTCCAAATAAAACGTGATTTGAATCAAATAGGGGCGATAAGTTTAATCAAATATTCATGAATACATTACGCAAACACGCCTAAACAAATGCATTGCCACCTTTATCGCCGAAAAAAAAAATGAAAATTTCATGATGAAAAAATTGTGAAATTTTTGTTATTTCTGCTCAAAATATAGATTGTGGGCACTTGTTAGAACCGCCTCATCGAGGCGGTTCTAACGAGTACCCACAATCTATATTTTCGAGCAGAAATAAGAACAAGAGGACCAAGCTCCTGTATCGCTCACCTGAGCTAACAGATTCAAAGTTTAAGGAAGTGCCAACCTTTACTGAAGGCTTTATGGGTGGACATGGTGATGACAGGGTAAGCATTTTCTGCAAATCAAGTAGAATGTAACTCTATGATAAACAGGCTGACCTCACCGGTTTTCAAACCCATTCAAGCTTTTATTCCTGACTTGCTAAGAAGATCCAATATAAACTGAAGTGGCTATGGTGATGACAAGTTCAAAAACAAGAGTTTTCAAACTCCTCCAAGCTTTCTGCCTGACTTCCTTGTTTGTAAGTTTCATGAAGATCTGTTCAAAACTGAAAGGGGCAGCAGTGATGACAATGTCGAAAATAGGCATTTTCAGCAATCAAAGGCACGTCACTCTATGATAAATGTGCCGACTTGGCCGGTATTCGAAGTCACCTGAGGTTTTATTCCCAGCCACCTTAAATGTAAGTTTCAGAAAGATCCGATAAAAACTGAAGGGGCTACGGTGATTACAAGGTCATAATTTGGCATTTTCAGTAATCAAAGGGATGTTACTCTATGAAAAATGGGCCAACTTGGCTGGTTTTCGAACTCATCCGAGGTTTAATCCCAAGCAATCTTACAACACATACGTTTCAGAAAGATCCGATCAAAACATAAGAGGCTACGGTGATGACAAGGTCAAAAATTGACATTTTCAGCAATCAAAGAGACGTAACTCTATGAAAAATGGACCGACTTGGCAGGTTTTTGAACTCATCCAAGATTTTATCCCCAGCCACCATACTTATAAGTTTCAGAAAGATCCGATCAAAACTGAAGGGGCTACGGTGATGACAAGCATTTTCCCATTGTAAGTCTATGGGACCTTGTGATTGCCACAGCAACCAAGGTTTTCGTGCGATTTCAAAATAACAGATTCAAAGTTTCAGGAAGTGCCAACCTTTGCTGAAGGATTAATGGAAGGACATGGTGATGACAGGGTAAGCAATTTCTGCAAATCAAGTAGAATGTAACTCCATGATAAATAGGCTGACCTCACCAGTTTTCACTCATTCAAGCTTTTATTCCTGACTTGCTAAGAAGATCCAATATAAACTGATGGGGCTATGGTGATGACAAGTTCAAAAACTAGACAAAGTGCCCAGTGGGGCACGTATACCCCCGGCCAGTGCCATCGCCTGAGTTGAAAATGGCAATAGCAAAAGGTTCTTTGCATATACAGGCCACATTCCATACAAGTAGTCATACTGGTTGTTGCTACCAAATTTTAAGTCTCTATGTACAGTAGTTATTGAGAAATCTTTGACACAAAATAATAAAATATACACTATTAAACAGCAAGAACTACAAAGGGAAATAACTCTAAAAGGCCTAACCACTTGGCCCTTATTTTCTTTCCCACAATACAACTAGTCATACTGATCATGTTTGCGAAATTTCAAGTTTCTATGTACAGTAGTTATTGAGAAATCTTTGACACAAAATAAAAATATACACTATTAAACAGCAAGAACTACAAAAGGAAATAACTCTAAAAGTCCTGACCCCTTGGCCCTTATTTTCTTTCCCACAATACAAGTAGTCATACTGATCATGTGTGCAAAATTTCAAGTTTCTATCACAGTGAAAAATGAACAAAATAAGGACAAATACGCAATGCGAATTTACACCAATACATACTGATACACTGGCAATACAGTACGTATTTACGTCCGTCTTGTGCGCAAATACGGAAATAATAAGCAACTGGTGTGACAAAGTTTACGCAACAAAACGTGTGCGTATTGGAGGACGTATTTTTGAAAAATACAGAAGAAATAAGCAGCGGGTGCAACAAATGTTACGCAGCAAAATGTGTATGTATTGAAGGACGTATTTTATAAAAATACAGAAAAAGTACGCAGCTTGTGCGGCAAACCTTGCGCAAAAAAACGCATGCATATTGGTTTATATACATTTGAAAAATACGGAAAAATACGCTGGTGGTTTGACAAAGAATTCGGTTCGTGTTTACATGTGTATTCATGACAGAATAGAAAAGAAAAACAATCCTGTCAGTTTCACGTTGTGCAGCTATTCGCATACGTATTGTTTATATGGATCACAGAAAGTAACTATACATACATATTGTCCTAGCCTAGGCTGGGAATATTGTGCTTTTAGGCCAAGATTTTGCAGAATTGTACATATTTTGTATATTATTTTGAATACGAAATGCAATGCATGTCCGACAAGAATTTCACAGCAATATGATAATAGTCTACATGTAGACATTACGAAAAACTGCCTGTACAAATACATTGTAAATATTTTGCCGAAAAAGGAAACATTTTAAGATGAAAAATTGTGATAGTTTTCTTATCTCTACTAAAAATATAGATTGTGGGTACTCGTTAGAACCGCTCATTGAAGCGGTTCTAACGAGTTCCCACAATCTATTTTTGAGTAGAAATAAGAAAAATAAGGTTTACCCCTGTTAACCCCAGTTTTACTATATAAAAGTGGGGTTCAATGGGGTCACAATTATATGGTTGTGTTTTCGTGACGCAAGGAACACCCAAAGATTCTTGGTTCATTCTGATTCAACATTACATCACAAAAACACGCCTATATGATTCTGACCACCATGAACCCCACTTTTAGAAAGAAAAACTGTGGTTTACAGGGGGTAAACCTTATTTTTCTTATTTCTGCTCTGAATTATAGATTGTCGGTAATCGTTAGAACCGCCTCATTGCGGTGGTTCTAACGTGTAGAACCGCCTCATTGCGGCGGTTCTAACGTGTACTCACAATCTATATTTTGAGCAGAAATAAGGAAAATATCACAATTTTTCATTTAAAATTTTCGTTTTTAGATGGTAAAATTCACAATGTATTTGTACAGGCATGTTTGCGTAATGAATTCCAGAGTCATCTAGGCTACAGTGTAGACCTTCTAATGAAGCTGAAGCTATTAAACAACAGGAAGCAACCTCTAGCCCTTGCTTAGTCACGCCCCGTCAAGGAAGTTAACTCTGTTGTTGTCGACATTCTATGGTTAGGTTAGCTTGTCTAAGGTTACATTGGTTAGCAATCGCCAAGCAACGATCGAACTATTGGCTTGAAGACCTGTCAATCAATTCTGGCATGGGGTTACATTGAGGTTAAATACATTTATTACATATTAAAATCCATTCCTGAAGTGACAATGAAATTGTGCAGATTTGGTGTGTAAAATGCTTTAACAATGGTTACAAAAGATAGGTCTGGAGAAAATGTTGAAGTGACAATAATATGCCACATATGCAGGGTGTGACCTTCATTCTTTTCCCAAAACCAAGTGTAGACTATGAAAATTGTAGGTTTAAAATATTAAATAATGGAATAGTCTGTACTGTTTCGACTGATAGATTAAAATTTGATATAGTATCCACATTTTTCATCACTTTACAACCAATCTTTGATCAACGTCGAACTAACATCGATTCGATGTTTAGTTTGTTTTTTATTTTGAAGTCGTCCCTGTCAACACTGTAAAGTTCATTTTGGAGACGTTGCTTCCAATTTTGTGGGACTTTTATCCGACATTAAGATGAAATGGCATCTCAAGCCCTGCCGCCCAATAAAACCAAAAGGGTTTATAAGCATGGGCGCGCCGACTCGCACCGCGTTGCCAAGGCAGGCTTAGATCCTCTAAGCGGTTTACCAGTACTCGTGTGCGGGCTGGTTTCAGGTCTGCGTGGAAGCATCACATCACGTGAATAAGTCCGTGAAATGAACATCCACCTAATCCCCACTATATATAGAGAAAGCTGGGGTTTACGGGGTGTACATTATTTTTCTTATTTCTGCTCCAAGATATAGGTTGTGGGTACTCGTTAGAACAACCTCATTGACCGCCTCAACGAAGCGGTTCTAACGAGCACCCACAACCTATGTTTGCAGTAGGCCTATAACTACCATGATACGCGCCGGAATTCGGAAGAAACGCCTGTAAAATGACCTAAATAATGTTTGCAGGGGTGTTAAATCTCAAACCAAACAGCAGAAATAAGAAAATAGGACCCCATTCTTCCAGGGTGAATATCAGACAGACACATAAATTACTCTCTGAACTGTCTGCACATCTCCCATGAGACTCATTGCTGGCCATAATTTACCTGCCGATGCCTGAGTTGTAAAATTAAAACCAGCACTGGTCAGTGGGGGGACTTACGCAAATCCATAACGCTTTTGTTATGGCTAGCCGTAACGTTCAACCACTATGCACTTTACGATTAACCATAACGTTCTTACGACAAAGTTTTCCAGAAAATGGCAAGTGCTTCCGGTGTGACGGAGATCCATAGCCTTTATGATGCTTTATGTAAAGGTAGACCATTACAAAACCGAAAAAATGCACAACTTTTCTTGTGCGTAACGCATGGAAAATTTTGCGTAACAGACACAATTTATGGCTTAGGAGTAAGGGCAATCTTTGTTGAACATTTTGTTTGTCTCACTTATTTTGGAATAGAAATTTAAGATCATTTTCTGGCTTCAACCAAAAGCTACAAAGTCACCTTTTTTGACAGTTTTCTGTTTCTGTTTCAAATTGTCACAGGTAAACTGATTGTATCATAATTCTCTGCAGAATGTCCCAAAAATGTATCATTAGTATAAGCAAATAGTATCAGATGATGTTAGCGTTCAAATTTGCCAGATTAAGCGAGAAAAAATGAAACACGGAAGTGTGATGGCGGACCATAACAAATGTGGGTACATGGAAAACCGTAAGTCTCTCGACTGCTGGTGTTATCTTCTAGGTTTTCAGAAAGTCAAAGGGGAACTTGAATACAATTTGCCCACTGTGTATAGCTACCGTTTTCTTATTGATAACTTGAAGTGCAATATCATTCCATGATAATCATATGACTATGAGTTACACACACACACGCACGCACGCACGCACATGCACGCAGATGGAGTGAGAGAGTCTTGAAATTAAAAAAAAATAATAGAAACTAGAGGCAATATACAATCTAATAAGCAAAAAAAACAAGGGTGCTGATCAGACTGCATGGATATTCAGATGGATCTTCAACTCTTTTGGCGTTGAAACTACAAAAGCCTTTTTATATTTAGGTTATTATTATATCACCTGTGTAACATAGTGCATTCTTGTACTGGTGAAAATCTCTCTCTCTCTCTCTCTCTCTCTCTCTCTCTCTCTCTCTCTCTCTCTCTCTCTCTCTCTCTCTCTCTCTCTCTATCTCTCTCTCTGATTATGTCCCTTTCATGAGAAATGGCCCTTGTGAAATTTTTTGATGAAATCTCGTCGGCATTATAACTCAAAAAGTATCAAAGCTAGGCCTTGAAAGTTTATGAATGGATCTCACTTTAGCCATGTGAAGTATTACCTTTTCAACTATAGGAGCAAGCAGTGTTGGGGGCATAGTGTTTCTTCACGTGATGTTGACATTGTTTGTACCGATCCGAGTCTTGCAACACATCGTCTCATGATAGTTAACATTTCTGCCAAGTAATTTCAAAATTCATTCAGGAATAACAAAGTTGTTAACTACCCCTTTTTAACCTTTGACCTCTACGTATGACCTTGATCCTCGAGGTACTGACTGAGCCTTGTGCGCGAAACATCGTCTCATGATGGGTAACATTTCTGCCTAGTGATCCGGGAATAAATCAAAGCACTGAGAGTACTGGTGGGTCGATCGTCTCTGAGTGTAGGTTGGGAAAATAGTCCTGAGCTGAGAATCGAACTGTTAGTTTAACTTAAGCTAGCACAGGAGATCTGATCAGACATCGCGTTATGTGGCGTCTGATTATGTAGATTCTATTTGCCAATGCCCAAGTGCACGAGCACAATCCACCCGCTCCCACCTATCGGGGCTTGAATAAATAGATGGACTGCATGATGCTTCCACGCAGAGCTGACAGTCCCGTAACATTGGAAGTAACGTCTCCAAATGACCTATATACAGTGTTGACGGGGACGTTAAACCTTAAATCAAACAAACGAGCTCAGTCCAGAATGTTCTTCTTACGATGCGCTCTGACGTCTTAGGGTAGTGCTTGGGTTTTGTTCAACAGAGTGGGGAGGGTGCAAACGCAGCCCCACCCATCTTTTGGAAATTATCTAAGAGTCATGCAGTATTTCACCCTCTGCAAAATACCTGAAATTCGCATCCTCAACCGGCCCCTTTTCAGGGTTTTCCTACGGCCCTGAATCATGTTCAAAACTGTTGTTGCATACATACAAGGCGAACAATGCCGATCCTGATCAGAAGCAATGTACTCTATAGCCGATCTTGGTCTACGCTGTATGTCAAAAAACGGTACCACCTATAAAGTCTGCGCTACTCATTTTTGCTCTAAAACATTTCCGTGGCCTAGTGGTTAAGAGCGCTGACTCTTGATCATTAGGTCTGTCACCGCTTTGGATCGAGCCTCGCTCGGGTCATATGTGAGACGCCAGGGTCTGCAAGGCCAGGTGGTTTTTCTCCGGGTACTCCAGTTTTCGCCCACCTCTGATTAACGATTGGCTCGATATGAGTGAAATAATCTTGAAAGGGCCGAAAAACCAAAAACCAAAAAAAAAAAAAAAAAAAAAAAAAAAACATTTCAGGGCTCTAAAATTAAGTTCTGAGCACAAGTGCGAAAAGTCTATTTTTACTCGACTTGGCATACATTTGTGTTACAGTTTTATAAATGGAATTTCCGAAAGACGTCAGGTACGGGATTAAGTTGTTTTTCTTTCATTACGAGAGCAACCTGGCAATTTATACTATTTCGTTTAACCTTCAAATTATAAAATGCCACTGTTTAAGCAAACAGTGTGCAACCGACTGAGCAGACGCCAAATTCCGCGGCGTCTGATCTGGGTATTATCCAGCACACGATTCCCTGTCAAGACCATAGATAGCTCTTGTTATAGCCTAGCCACTAGGCGTTAAAATGAATACTATTGAATTAAAATCATCTTTTGCATCAAAATGAACAGTGTATAAAAGTTTAGCTAGTCTAGTCTCTCTGGCTCAATTTTAACCTAAGATTTGAGACTCTACCAAATAGACTTGTCATTACTAAGAAGGTGATAAATTTTTAAACCAATAAAAATACCAAAAAAAACAACAACAAAATGATCAGACTTTCATTATCAGACTAGTAGCTAGTCTACTCTTGTTACATCGATAAAAATAGC